>PVIU01001966.1:0-19994 GCA_004026605.1 Ondatra zibethicus | reverse complement strand
AACACACACTGAGTAGACTGGGGAGATGTGGCACCAACGTTGAATCCTGAACAAGAGGAAGATGTGGGTAGGGAATGGACCAGCTCTGAGCACGATCTGTAGCTGTCCCTGTCCCTGTGGTATTAGCTGCTTGGGTTCCCTAGTAGCCTCTGCTAGGTGTGTGGGAGAGCAAGGCAAGGCCATTGCTTCTGCAGTGCGTGTTACTTCAAAATAAAAAGGGAAGCATAGAGGGAAAGTGAACACGTCTGAGTCATCTCAGAAATGAAACCAGCAGCCCAGGGGACAGAGGAACATCAGCAGTGAGGGAGAGACAGATTGTGGAAGATTCCTCTGTCGGTTTCTCTCTTACATAACAAAAGAAATGACAGCAAGCCAGGAGAACCAGAACACTGAAGAGTGTTTTCTCGGGAGATGTCAGAGGTGAGTTGGGAACAAGTTGAGACTGACATGACAACGCAACATGCAAGGGGCAGCACTGAGAACGCAGCTGAGTCTGAGAGCCAAGTCCAAGGGACTAGAAATATCGGATGGATGCTTGCAAACTGTAGCTATCAGGGAAGGCATAGGGTAACAAACCGGTCCCTACAACACTGGCTGTGATAATAGACATGACAAGCTGCAGCAGGGGCCAAGAAGAAGACAGAAAACCACAGAGAGAAAGCCAGGCGTGCTCCGCTAGTACTGCAGGGTGCAGCAGCATGAGTCTCTAAGCCCAGTTCTGCTCCTGGCCAACAGCCAGGAGGTCCTGGGTGCTGGGAGAAGCTGTGTGAGCATAGGCACCCATCCTTCCCTTGCTGAGTGCGGAGGTTAACTGTGACTCAGCCTGTCTCACAGGAGCTTGGAAGACATAGTGAAGCCATGGATTTGGCTATGCCATGCTTAGACTCATGGCCCAAGTCACCCCACAATAAGACAATGTGCACCATAGTTTTGAGCCTCTAGGGAGGTGGCCATCGTTGATGCTGTAATGGACAATGGGTCACTGAGCTTCAGAGTGGCTGAGGGTCTGTGGTGGCTCTTCCCTCAGATCCATCAGGGCCCAAACTTCAGTCCTCTTTTTCACTTCGAAAGTAAATTCCATGGGCTCCATCCACTAAGACCTCACTCTCGGGCTTCTGACTGGACTTGGCCAAAGGGGCAGCAGCCCACAAGAAACAGAGGGCAGCAGAAAGGAAGGCGAGGAGGTGCACACATGTAGCCTCATCAGTGAGGCAGACAGGTGGACTCCCAAGGCTGGCTAGCCAACCAGTCGAGCAGTTACTGACTGTCTCAACACATAAAAAGATGTGTGAAGCACGATTAATAAAAGCTCAGGAAGAGAAATTGGGGTTCAACCTGAAGACCCATAAAGCAAAGCAGTCAGCCACTGGCTCTTACCTCGACTTCAGTCTGAAAATAGTGATCTGACTCCAAGAATCTCAGAATGACGTTGTGTCTGAGAGCTGTCTCCTCCCGTCTTATACTCCTCTCTAGGGCTGGGATTAAAGACATGCAATCGCTGGGACCCACACGGTAGAAGGAGGGAACAGACTCTCACAAGTTAACCTCTGACTTCCACAGGCATGCTACGACACATGCACACTCACACATGTACACACACAAAGAATAATAAATGAATGAAAAAATTAACTGAAGATTAAAAGGTGGGCAGCACCTGAGGCATGGCATCCAGGGTTGTCATTCAGACCTCAGGAATGACATCTGACCTCTGCATGAATGAACACACACCTGCACCAGCATACAAATGACCACACACACACACACACCCCCAGGTAACATAAACCCAGATACCGAGGCTGCTTCCAGAGCCTGCTCTGCTACTTAAAGACAAAAAGAAATCGAGCCCCTTTGAGTCTTAACCCACCAGCAGAATGGAGACCTCCGCAGACCGCCCACCAGCTTGCCCTGAGAACTCAATGCAGGAGTGCCTGTGAACACACAGTGTCCATCAGAGCCCAGGCAGCGTTCACCGCCTCTGATCTAGCGGCAACACAGCTCATTGCGCTAAGCCAACCAGAGGTTACTTGGTTTTGTCAGCATCAGCCCTGGGGCTGCCAGCAGCCATTGGCACAGCAGGATGCTAGAAGTGTCCTCAGAGAAATCACACAGCCTTGTCTTTATCAGAGCCACTGGGATGAGTGCCACGTCATGTCCATTCACCTGGTTCCCAAGGACCCCTTGGCTCCGTCTAGGACAGCTCTTGTTCAGCACCTTAGTGGAGTCAGATGGGGGGCTGGTTACGGACTCCCTTCACATTGGGTTTTCTCCTCCCCTGCCCAGACAGTTTATTAAATGCACAAAATCACTGAGGTGAGAAGGGAAGGAACGTGTGCTTGGTGACATTACCTGGAACATGTTTTGACTACATTGCTGGTTCTTAGAAAGGGCAGTGTTGTATGCCACATTCGTGGCTGCTCTAACTGTTTTAATGAGTCCCTGAATAGTGACAGGGAGGCCACTTGGGCCTGACTAACTGGGTCACCATGGTTTCACAAAGACATGGGCAGGCTACAATATCTAAGTTACTCACACCAAAGTGACCACTGGACCTAATTCAAAGTCACTGGAAGGTGACAATGAGCCGCCAATGGCACCAGGAGCCAGAGCTAACCCGATGGTACAAGGCAACCAAGAGTGCAGCTGACCTGGTCCCCACTCTCCCTGCAATCCCTCAAGTCTGGGTGCTCCAGGGCTGGTCCCTCATGTTCCACCAGCGTGATGTGTTCACAATCAATATTCTCTTTTCCATTATTTGTTTAACCTGCTTCATGTAAGACAACTCAATATCCTGATTAAATGCATGGATTTGGGTTGAAATGTTATGTCATGACCACACAGTAGAAAACCAGGTTCACTCACCAATGACACAAGCAACAATTGAATATGTACAATGAAAATAAGTACTACCACCAGGTCTGAATAGGTACAATAGAAGTGAGCACTACCACCAGATCTGAGCCACTGCCTATGGGGCAATCTACTGCCAGATCTGAGCCATTGCCACAATCTACTGCCAGATCTGAGCCATTGCCTATGGGACAATCTACTGCCAGGCCTGAGCCATTGCCTATGGGACAGTCTACTGCCAGGCCTGAGCCATTGCCTATGGGACAGTCTACTGCCAAATCTGAGCCATTGCCACAATCTACTGCCAGATCTGAGCCATTGCCTATGCAACAATCTGACCTGCATCTCATTGTTGCTTTGACTCTTTAAAAGGCAGCTCAGCAGGTGGTAACAGATAACTGAGTCAACTTTTTTTTCCTATCAGCACAGCTGCTTCACTTCTTTTTTTCCCTTTTTATTGATTTTATTGAGCTATACATTTTTCTCTGCTCCCCTCCCTGGCTCTCCCCTCCCTTTCTACCCTCTCCCATGGTCCCCATGCTCCCAATTTACTCAGGAGATCTTGTCTTTTTCTACTTCCCTTGTAGATTAGATCCATATATGTCTCTCTTAGGGTCCTCATTGTTGTCTAGGTTCTCTGGGATTATGAATTGTAAGCTGGTTTTCTTTGCTTTATGTTTAAAAAACACTTGACAAAGAAGCAAAAAAAATATATAAAATGGGAAAAAGAAAGCATATTTAACTAATGGTGCTGGCATAACTGGTTATCAACATGTAGAAGAATGAAAATAGATCCATATCTTTCACTATGCACAAAACTCAAGTCCAAATGGATCAAAGACCTCAACATAAAGCCAGCCATACTGAACTTCATAGAAGAGAAAGTGGGACACTTGAACGCATTGGTACAGGGAACCACTTCCTAAATAGAACCCCAGTAACACAGACACTGAGAGAAACAACTAATAAATGGGACCTCCTGAAATTGAAAAGCTTCTGTAAAGCAAAGGGCATGGTCAACAAGACAAAACGACAGCCTACAGAATGGGAAAAGATCTTCACTAACCCCACATCAGACAGAGGTCTGATCTCCAAAATATACAAGGAACTCAAGAAATTGGACACCAAAAGAACAAATAACCCAATAAAAAAAATGGAGTACAAACATAAACAGAGAACTCTCAACAGAGGAATCTAAAATGGCTGAAAGACACTTAAGGAAATGCTCAACATCCTTAGTCATCAGAGAAATGCAAATCAAAACAACTCTGAGATTCCATCTTATACCTGTAAGAATGGCCAAGATCAAAAACACTGATGACAACTTATACTGGAGAGGTTGTGGAGTCAACTTATTTTTAACCAATTATAATTTAGTGGACTCCACATCTTAATACAATTCATTATTAAATTTTAGCCTTGTGAGCATATAAATAAATGATTTTTAATTGACAATTGGGGCTGGAGAGGTAACTGGGCAGTTAATAGCACTGGATACTCTTATAGAGGATCCAGGTTTGGTTCCCAGCACCCACAAAGTGGCTCACAACTATCTGTAACTCCAGTTCCAGAGAATCTGATGCCCTCTTCTGGCTTTGGCAGGTACTGCAAACAAACACTCATACACATTAAAGAAAAATAAAATAAATAAAATCTGTTTGTAAAAGTCTGTGGTTTTCAAGCCACAATTGACTCTTTATCCTAGAATCAGAAACAATAAGGGAAAACAGTTTTCTGCTTTCTGGTTGTGTTAGCCACCCTCATTCTGGCTAAAATTATCAGAGACTGCAACTGCAGTCATGTCTGTGTGCACCCTGGGCTAACACCAAGCTCTAGGATGGTCATCTGCCCTCAGTAAAAACAGCCATAATCATGGCTTATGGAGCTGAGGCCCGTAAATGAATATTGTATTGAGTCTATTCTAAGCACTACCTCGAGTATGGTCATGGGTTCTGTCCTTGGAGAAGGTAGTTATGGGCTGCAAGGATGGACCACACTTCCCACCTATGAGGGGCACCTGGAAGTTACGGTCTTATCTTGGTGTCAGGGGGATACCTATGGCAGGAACAATGTTGGAGTGACATTCTCCAAGAAGTCTGGAAAAGGAAGCTAGAACATTGTGGAACTCATCTTTCCTAAGAGCTAGAAATGGAAACCATACCCACCATGTTCCCTAACACAGACTGGCATCTTCTTATTCCCATGTCCCTACTTGGACTCAGCCATCATGTGGGAAATGGGCATGGCACAGGTGTGGCTCAGATGATCATCCACCTTACCAGGCTTCTCACCGTGAGGTGGTTATGGTAGAGTCCACAGAGCTGGCATGGGAGGGTAACCATCCAACTGATCCAAGCAAGAATACAGCTGATCCATGATCTGCTGAAGCAATCCGTGTAACACAACTCATTCACAGGTACCTTGTACACCTGCCTCATACGTCCCTACTCCAGGCCAAGAGGCCTATTGTATGGCTGATGATATGGGAGAGAATGGTGTAAGCAGCTCTGTGCTCCATGGCCTGGACAGGACATGACACACTGTCACAGGTGTCCCTAGATGTCACAAGGAAGAAGAATGTATAGACACACAAGATCCATTCTGTGCAGGAAGTCTAGGTGGGCCTTTAGGCAGAGTAGGTATTTGGGAAAAGATCTATATAAAGTGAAGGGATGATCCCATCTGTCTATCTGGAAAGATAAATGTTCCTAATAGCAAGATCAATGATGCCAGGCTGCAGCAGGAACCTGGTGGGTGTCTTTGAGAAATAGAGGGAAAGCTAATGTCACCAGGAAGATCAGAGGGGAAGGTATGGGGAGATAGTCCTCAGATCACAAGGACGGCAAGAATGGAAAGTTGACCTAGCTCTAAAGAGGATAGTAAGCCAACAGGCTTGAGCAGAGGGTACCTGTTATACACCTTACATTGAAGAAATATCACCCATGCTGGGGGATGGCCAGAGGCCAGACAGCAGGTAGGATCCCTTCCTAACAAGGTTCTACAGAAAGGGCTGGTGTCACTGACCTATGGGAAGTAATTGTGTCAGTGAAGGAGGACCCTCATGAGAGGTGACTGCACTGTGGAGCTCCCTCACCCCGACAGGGGACAGAGGCACCATCCACAGCCAGAATCCCATAGCTCTGATCTTGGATTTCTCAAGCTTCAAGAACGCTGAATGGTAAATGTCTATTAAATCACATATATGTACATACATGCATACACACAGATATGAATGCACACACATATGCATGCACACACACCAGTTTATACTTTTGTTAGAACAATATGGAAAGGTGAGGATAATCGAGAAAGACTTTCTTCCCTACCCCTCACCTCTCCAGGTCTCCTTCCTGGTGTGGGAAGTACTTCTATATATGTGTTGCTTTTATTGGTTAATGAATAAAGCTGCTTTGGCCTACAGCAGGACAGAATAGAGCTAGGCAAAAAAAACTAAACTGAATGCTAGGAGAAAGTAGGCGGAGTCAGGGAGACGCCATGTAGCTGCCGAAGGAGAAAGACACCAACCACCCACCCTGGAACCTTACTGATAAACCATGAGACTCATGGTAAATTATAAAATAATAGAAATGGGTTAATTTAAGATGTAAGAGTTAGCTATAAATATGCATAAGCTATTGACCAAGCAGTGCCGCAATTAATATAGTTTCTGTGTGATTATTTCGGGTCTGGCTGGCCAGGAGATGAAAAAGCAGCCTCTGTCTACACTTCCAAATGTCTTCTTAGCTCAAACTGGGTGTACAGGGGCCGCCTTACCCATAAACCATTTGCGCAGGAGCCTATGGGGCAAATATTAATAAGACTGGCAGGAGGAGCTGGGAAGCAGGAACTATTTATATGGTTTACTTGTCTTCATCTACACATCCATCTTCTCTCCCAGCCCTTTTATCCACGTGCACAGCCCAGGCAAGCGTTCTGCGATCACAGTGTCCGAGATCAAACCAAGTGCTTGCTATCCAACAAGGAAGCAAGTGTGACACCAGACAGTGGGGCACTGGTGCGATCCTCCTAGAACCTGTGGTTACTTCAGGCAACTGTTCGCAATCCCAGGGCCCCAGGTTCCTCTGCCTGAAGTGAGGAACACTGGTGAATGACATGGACCTGCAGGTAGCAGAAAGCTGGCTGCTTGTGTGTGTATAAAGGCATCGCCAATGTCTGTAGAGCAGCTGTGCAGATAGCTGGCAGCTAGTCTGTTAGGTTCTCAGACAACAGTAGCATGATACACGGACTATACTTATTTTTGGTTGGCTATGTTTTTGTCTTGAAGTAGTGTGTTGTGTAGCCCAGGCTTGCCCCAAACTCTCTACATAGCAAACTGGCCTTGAACAACCATCTTCCTGCTTCTGCCCCTTGAATGCTGTGATTATTGCAAGTGTGCATCACCACATCCAGTTGGCCATGCTGAATGGCAGAGGAAGCCTGCAATGCAGAGAAGGTTAAAATCATGACCTGCCCCTCCCCATGGTATGACGTCACAGACAAGACTCTGATTGACTTTGCCAAGAGTGTTTCTAATTTCAGTGGAGTTCTGTTGGATGACTTTGCCTGTCAGGGGATCGGGATGTAACTACTCCTGACCTTTTCAAACCAAGTTAATTGCCAGGGTTTTAAGGTTATGCAGCTGGATTTTGCCATCTATTGATGAAGGGGTTGCAAATTCCTCTCCAGACTCTAATTTCCCATTCAGGAGAAAATGGGAGTGGGTCTCAAACCTCTCACCGTCTCTGAGTGTTCAAACATTCTCTGTTTCCAAATCAAGGGAGCTAATTACATGGCATAATTTCTCAAGTGACAAAGGTAATCTATTCTCTCAGCTCCTCATTTATTCATTAAGTTTCATGGAGGACTTCCCATGAGGCCGGCCATGTGCAAGGCTCAGTAGAGACAAAGACGAGCAAAGTGTGCAGCTCAGTAGGAAACAATGCTATGGATCCAGAGATGGAACAAACACACGTAAAGTTGTTGTGCTTACACTGATAACCAGCTGCAGAGGGGCAAGGCGGGGACCAGAAGGACAGTGTCTAAAGTACAAGCAGCAAGTGGGCATTTTATTGCTGGGAGAGTTAAAATTGAAGCCAGTGAGGTGACTCAGTGGGCAGTGGCACTTGCCACCAAGCCTGATGAGAACTAATTTCTGCCCTAGAACACAGTGGGCAAAAGGAAAAAAACAAACTCCCAGACTTTTTTCTCGTATCTCCATACACATACCATGACATGCACACATGCACACATGACATGACATGCGATAGATAGATAGATAGATAGATAGATAGATAGATAGATAGATAGATAGCTGTATAGATAGATGATAGATAAACATTTAAAATGAATATAAAATATATTAGGTCTGTTTGCTTTGCAGTTCTGATTTCACATGAAAATGTGAGCAGTTTTGGTAATAAAGGCTCCTTGCAACAGTAAACTAAAGGGAACTTTGGTGGGACCAAGTCATCCATCTGAGGCTTCCAGGAATATGTGTGACTTACACTGGGCTGGGAAAAACAATAGTAGTCAATCAGGCAACTAGCAGAGGGCAAAGCACCCTATAGAGAGGTGCATGAGCAATTACAGGATGCTAGGAAAAGCCCTCCACCTTCAGAGCAAGGACCTGACAGTTGGCACATGATGGGTGGACCAAGCTACAGCTGGGCATTGAGAACAAACGTTCCAGAAAGCAGGGAACAAGCTGAGCGTGGCACACCTGTGACCCCAGAGACTCGGAAGTTCATCCTCAGCTACAGAGAGATTTTGAGACTATCCTGGCATACATACTTATATATCCTAGAAGGAATAAGGGAGGATAGAAGGGGGGAGGAAGGGATGGGGTGGAAGAGGGGGAGAAAAAACACTAGAGAGGAGACAATGAGAAGAGAAAAAGAGAGGGGGAGGGAGGTGCTGCTCGTAACTCCTTAATTTGGTAATTATTATGCTCACCTTGGAGCTGCCTCCATCCTCAGTGATGTGAAGAGGATAGAAATTTGCTTGCTGCTCCCAACACCTAAGACAATCCAGATGGACAGAAAGGAACAAATACAACCTGCCTGTCCTGTCTCACTTCTCCACTCTGTAGTGTGCCCTAGAGTGAGGATTATCCTGATAAATGGGCAGATCAATAAAGCCAATTACAGAAACCTGTGTGATGTCATCCCACTGAAGAAAGATTAAAATAATAAGTGATATGACTCTTGCTTAGAGAAAGATGTATAATCTGAATAATTCCACAAGCATGAGGAAAGTCTGAGAGTATCATGCTCAAACTGCTCCTAGTGACATGCTTTTTATGTTGTTTGGTTGGTTTTTTATTTGTTTTTAATTGGATACACTCATGGTGTTCAGTGTGATAACTTGATACATGTGTGTAGCTAAGACAACCACTACATCACCATAACTATCACAATCATTATCACCACCATCATCTTCACCAACACCATAATCATTACTAGAACCACCACCATCACCATACCTATCACCACCACCACCATCCTTATTACCAACATCATCGTTGCTATCACAGTCATCATCACCAACACCATAATCATTACCATCACCACCATCACCATCCTTATCACCACCATCACCATCGCTATCACCATCATTAATTACCACCACCACCATCATCACTATCACCATAATCATCACCACCACCACCATCATCATCACCATTCTTACCATCAGGATCGTCATCACTATCATCCTCATCACTATAGTGAGAACACACTAAGTACCACATATGTTGGCAAATGCTTGATGCAGTTCATTTAGTGAATAACATAGTCAGCTCCACGCTTCTATCTGACAGAGAAGATTGCCTAAATATTATTGAGTGAAAAAAAATACACCTCATCTTGAAAAGTCAAATCAATGGCCCAAATGGAACATTAAGCATTCATCTACAAACTAGAAAATAATACAAGTTAATGTATAAAGTTAGTGTTTATAATAGGACAAAGGAAACTTACAGCTTGATTTTGCTTTAAGTTGACCTCAAGATGACTCTGGTATGGATCTTGGGAGATGTCTCAGTGGGTAAAGGGTCTTTTCTACTACTATGGGGATGTGAGTTCAATCCAGACATAATGATGCACACCCATAACCCCAGTACTATGGAGAGACAACCTGATGGATCCCTGAGGGGCACCAGCCAGCCAGCCTAGCCTTCTCAGTGAGTCTTTCAGATATCAGAAACAAGCTGCTTGGTACCTGAGGACTGACATCCAAGGTTGCCTTCTGGTTTCCATGCATATGTGATATATGCACATGTGTGCATGTGCACACACGCACATAGTTCTGGCACATCTCAATCTTTGGTCATTTTCTACCCTGTTGCTCAGTCCTTTCTTCTACTGTTTTGTGTCATTCTACATCAAGTAGAATCAAGAGAAGCCGAACAATGGAGAAATGCCCTTGCTTTTCACAATGAGGCAAGCAGCTCAAAACCTTCTTGAACATCTGGTATCCTGACTGTGAATGAAACATCAGTGGGAACACAAATCATTGTGAGGTCTGTAAACAGGAATATCGGTTCCCCACATGACAAGAGTATCCAGTGTGCCTGGCGTCACACACTGAGCTGGTAAGTTGACACAGCACTGTGCTAGACTCGGTTAGACCAGGAAGTCACTATCTGTATAAGTTCTTATGTGTTAATGGCCCATGATGCTTTTCTGTTGAAAGTGACTCCAGAGGTCATCTGACCCAGACCCACCGTGTCATTGCTTTCCCACCATCTCGTGGACTCCATACCTGACAACAGAGTCCGGATGCGGCAGCAAAGTCTATGGAGTAGGTGGAGGTGGGAGGAGTCATAATGTAGTCTCCAGAGTCCGGATGTGGTAGGGTGAGAAGGTACACCTCACTCCAGTCATACTGGAGTCTCCTGAGAAACGCACTGCCTTAGCAAGTTTTCACATGACCTCTGTGACCTGGGAATAGAAACTGAGGTGAGTTTTGCCACCTCCCTCTATTTCAGAAAATCAATCAAGTGTAGAATGGGAGTTCATGGTGGAAAGGGGGGTTATCACCTAAAAATCAGAAACTTGATGACCTTATAAAGAAAAAGCATGTCTAACCTAAGATGTCACAATGTTTCATACAGAGAGAGAGAAAGAAACAAAATACTAAACCATAAGGAGGGAGGGACGGATGAGAGGATGAACAGGAGTGATGGATGGATGGGTGAATGAGTAGAGATGAGTGGGTGGATGGATGGGCGGATGGATGGATGGGTGAATGAGTAGAGATGAGTGGGTGGATGGATGGGCGGATGGATGGATGGGTGAATGAGTAGAGATGAGTGGGTGGATGGATGGGCGGATGGATGGGCAGATGGATGGATGGGTGAATGAGTAGAGATGAGTGGGCGGATGGATGGGCGGATGGGTGGATGGATGATGGGTGGATGGATGGATGGATAGTGAGATGATGGATGGATGGGTGCGTGAGTGGATGGATGAGGGGTGGATAGATGGATGGATGGATGGATAGTGAGATGATGGATGGATGGGTGAATGAGTAGAGATGAGTGGGCGGATGGATGTGCGGATGGGTGGATGGATGGATGGATGGATGGATGGATAGTGAGATGATGGATGGATGGATGGGTGCGTGATTGGATGGAAGGATGGATAGTGAGGTGGATGTGTGGATGGATCAGGGGATGAATAGGTGGGTGGATAATAAATGAGTATGTGCTGGGTGAGTGCATGGTGAATGGATGGGTGATTCTCACCAAAAAAAATCACTTGGGAAAGAAAGGGTTTATTTGGCTAATACGTTGTACTGCCTACTTCTATGTCAACTTGACACAAGCTAGAGTTATCTGAAAAGAGTGAACCTCAATTGAGAAAATACCTCCAGAAAATCTGGCTGTAGGGCATTTTTTTTTCTTTCTTTCTTTTTGTTTTTGTTTTGGTTTGGTTTGGTTTTTTGGTTTTCTGAGACAAGGTTTCTCTGTAGCTTTGATGCCTGTCCTGGAACTAGCATTGTGAATGGTGCCATCCCTGGGCTGGCGGTCCCGGGTTCTTTAAGAAAACAGGCCTAGGAAACATGGGACGGTGGTCTGTGTTCTGTCAATTATATTTTAAATAAATGCTGATTGGCCAGTAGCCAGGCAGGAAGTATAGGTGAAACAACCAGACAGTAAGTAGAGGTGGGTCAATGAGATCAGGAGAATTCTAGGAAGGAGGAAGCCCATTCCTCTGCAGTCCTGACCAGCCACAGAAGATGCAAGATGTGACTGCCTTGCTGAACAAGGTACTGAGCCATGTGGCTAACAAGGACAAGAATAACGGGCTAATATACGTTATAAGAGTTAATGTGAAGCCCGAGCTAATGGGCCAATCAGTTTATAGTTAATGTAGACCTCTGTGTGATTTCTTTGGGACTTAATGACTGTGGGAACTGGGCAGGACAGAAACCCCGACAAGAATGATGAACAAGCCAGTAAGCAGCGCTCCTCCATGACCTCTGCATCAGCTCCCGCCTCCAAGTTCCTGCCCCATGTGAGTTCCTGTCCTGACTTCCCTAAATAATGAACATTGATATGGAAGTATAAGCCAAAAAAACCCCTCTCCTCCCTAAGTTGCTTTGGTCATGGCATTTCATCACAGCAACTGTAGTCCTAACTAAAACACAGGTGACAGCCCACCATCAAGGAAAGCTGATGCATGAGTCCAAGGCAGGAACTGGAGTCACGAACTGAAGCAGAGACCATGGAGGACCTACCCATGGCTTGCTTGTTGTAAATCTCAGGCCTACCTTTCTAGAGACTGCCCTGCCCACTGTGGGCTGGGCCCTTCTATATCAATGAGCAATTAAGAAAAACGGCACAGACATGGCTGCAAACCAATCCGTTGGAGACAATCCATCTGTTGAGGTTCCCTCTTCTCAGGGGACCCTAGGTTTGTGTCAACTCGACAGCTGAACTATTTCACTCGGATTCTGTTTAATAGGGCAAAGGGCAAATGGGGAAATGCTCCAAGCAAAACTCATTTCCCTTCAAGGAAAGGGCAAGAGTGGGAACGTAAAACTTGCAGATCAGTCTCTTTGAGCCCGCTTATAGACAAGGGCTTATGAGTTTTCACGATGTATTTTATACCGAAGAAAAGGTTATTGTTTTGGTCACAGGTGCCCACGGCAGAAGCAGTCTGTTTAGACTCAACACAATGCCAAGAGCTAGCACAGACGTTCACAGCACCTTCCCATTCTGTGCTACCACAGGAGATTTTGATAAGCTCCTGCAATCAAGTAGGAACCTCAGATCAGCCTCTTGGTGCCAAGTTAGGAATTTAAAACACCATAGAGTAGGAGAAAGAGCCATGCAGCACACTCAATAATCCTTCTAGAATTTGATGGTGCAAAAGAAAGAAAACTTGGGTTCTTACAAGCTCCTAAAAATTCCTTGGTTTTTTTTTTTTTTTGAAGTTAGGTTGTTGAGTGTTGGATTTAACTAACAGTAAAAAGAGTTTAACAATTTTTGAGGCCAGTTTTAGGCAGGGGATGTAGTGAAGTCAGTGGCATTCTTACCTGTACATTCCATACATGAGACCTTGAATTTAAGCCCCAGTACTGTATAAACTAGCTATGGTGACACATTTCTGTAAGCTCCGCATTCAAAAGATGAGGCATCAGAAGTCCGCGGTCTTCCTTGTCGACATGCAGTGTTTGAGGCCAGCCTGGGCTACATGAGACTCACTCTCAAATTTTTCATAAATACTCAAAAGTACTCCCAGGTAGCCTTCTGTCTCTTTAGTGAGGCTGAGCTGGGATGCACATCCACACTAACCACGTCCAGTGGTGTACTCCTTTCTGCAAATGGTCCCAAGCACAGGCGTCTGCATGGAGTAAGGTGAGAAGATATCACTCTGCTTGCTTAGTTGATGTAGGAATTCCTTCTGTATTTCTGATGCTTTCATTGGTTAAATAAAGAGACTGCCTTGGCCTTTTGATAGGGCAGCCCTTAGGTGGGCAAAATAGACAAAACAAAATGCTGGGGAGAAAGGAAGTGTGACAGACGCCATGTTTTCTCCGGCCCAAGATGGACACTGGTTAGACTCATGCTGGTAAGCCACATCCTCGTGGTGATACACAGATTACTAGATATGGGTTAGTTTAAGATGTAAGAGTTAGCCAAAAAGAGGCTAGAGCTAATGGGCCAGGCAGTCATTTAATTAATACAGTTTTCCGTGTAATTATTTTGGTGGCCGGGAGCCAGGCGAAAGGACGCAGCCCACGTGCCTCATGCAACACTCAGTCCTCAGATAAACAAACAGGAAACCATGGTCACCATAAAGTTTTTTGTGTTTGTCCTCCAGGAATGCCACTTCTGTTCATGACCCTGGCACCTGCAAAGGCTAATGTCACAACCTGTCCCACCTCCACCATCAGAAGATCCAACTTTGGGGAGATGCCAAACCTCTATTTGATGATCCTTCTCTCGGTGGCCAGTGAAGGTGCTTACTGCCATGCCCGACTGGCTGCATCCCATCCCCAGGACCAACATGGTAGGGAGGGAAAATTGACACCCATAAATTGTCCTCTGACCTCCATATATGTGCTGTGACATGTATGTGCTACACACACACACACACACGATAATTAAGTAAATAAATAAATGATTTTTAAATGGATTTTGTGTTCAAAACTATCTGAAAGAAATCATCTTCAAAGCCTGTCATTGCACACTGGAAATGCCTGTTAGGGCACCCTGGTGTATTTCTCCATTATTAAAACCAGAAACAAATAAGTAAACTAAACCACAGAAACAGCCTGTCTGATCTGGGTACCACAGAATCAGGGAAACAGCATCAGCCTTGGTAGATTAGAATCAAGGAAGGTACGGTGTTCACTGTGGCTCTAACTCCCTGTAGTGAAGCGATGGCCCCAAATGGATAGTGCCTGTTCTCCTACTACCCCTGGTTGATAAATGTGCATCCATTTTTCATTTTGAAGTGTTATTTCCTTTTGCAATTTGCCAAGTGCCTTTTCATGCCCCATTTGAAGACCATCCCATGAACAAAGCTCCTCCAGGGGAGACAAGTTAATTATCTGACTGCCACTCTGCTTCTAGAAATAAAATTCTTCCCCAACCCCAATGGCAAAGAACCAACTGTTGGATGGGGTGTCAGGTTCCCACAGGACCAGCTGACAGACAAGAGGAGGAACCAATAGTTAGGAGCCCAGATGTGCAGCCAGGCAGACCTGGCTAGGTCCTCCTCTGGTAAGTCATGAAACCTTGGGCACTGTAATTAGTCTCTGAGCCCCAGTTCCACTATTGCAAAGCAGAGTTACTCCTGCCTCTTCTACTGCATGAGTATTGTAAATAGTGTAAATAGCCTGGCAAGCACTGAACTCTTGGTGTGTCAGAAGCATTGAGTAGATGTTTCCATTCTGAGAAACCACAATAGATACACAATCCCCTTCCATCTACAGGAAGATGTGGGAGGCATCGTGTGAAGCTCCCTGGATCTTGTTTCAGAAATGCTTCCACAGCAACTATATATTACATATGTTTAAAGATGCAGTGTATTTGCTACTTTTCATGTTGCTGCAATGCAATGCCTCACAAGAAGCTGTTTAAGGAATGGTTTCTTCTCACATACAGTCTCGTGATACAACTCGTGGTAATGAGGAAACATGGCCACAGGAAGGGAGGCAGTTGGTCACACTGCACCCGCAGTCAGGAAGCAGAAAATGAACAGGAAGTGGGCCCAGGCTACAAAACCTCAAAGCCCATACCCAGTGACCCAATTCCTCCAGCCAAACTCTGCTCCTAAATGATCCCATATGTGTACCAATCAGCACAGGCAGCTGGGGACCAAGTGGGGGACACTTCACATTCAAACCAGCACATGCATCTGTGTAACCTAGAAAGCATGTTGAACTGTTTTTCCTGAGCTGCATCTTCAGACCCTCGATCCGCTGAGATCTCACACTTCTGCTGGACATAGCATCAAGCTCCTTCACCCTCTGGAGCCATCTTGCCAGCCCTCGTCTTGTCATTCTTAAGGAGCCAGGGACAAGGTCAAAATTCAATCTACAGGCTGGAGGTGCAACTTAACGTTAGAGCACTTGCTTAGCATGCAAGAGGCTCTGGCATTGATAACAAAAAGATAATAAATAGTTTATTTTAAGATGTAAGAATGCAGAAATACATATATTTACATATAATATAGTAAATGTATATTAAAGGAAAAAGGAGAGTGGAAACACCCCTTTGACTTAGCATTTAAGTATTCAAGTTGTGGGGTACATACTCTAATTCAGAAAGGAAAAACACCTAGTGCAAGATCCAAATATGTATTAATTGCAGCTTATTTATTTAATACCACTGATGTGTGTTAAGCTATGCAAAAGGGTAGATTGAAAAAGTCATTAAAAGGGGACAGTAGGAGCCCAGTTCAAGAGCACTAACAATCTCAGAATGTGTTACCTACATATCTGAGTATTTAAGCTGAGGTTCATGACAGGCAATGATAAGAAAATGAAGTGAGATCCACAGTGGGAAGGGGGGCGGGACTAGCAAGGTAATGTCAGCCATGTTGATCCATGTCGAGGGAAAACACCCAGTGCTCACTCTCAACTCTGCAGACTCCTCCATGAGCCAGAGTAGACATGATTTCCAACTAGACACAACCTTGTGGACCTCTTCACTGCACAGTTTACCACCAACTTTCATTCACACAGAGGGGCCCTTGTGACAGCTCTGGAAAAGCAGGCGGATGAGTTCACATGAGCGCCGGAGACCCTGCCGATGCGACTGCGCACCCTGCCGGCGGTGTGTGACTGCGCACCCTGCCGGCGGTGTGAGACTGCGCACCCTGCCGGCGGTGTGAGACAGATGTAATTTCTAAAGCGATATTTCTTAGGAAATGGATGATTCTAGAACCCTGATCCTGAATGCTGTGAGTAAAATGCATAGCACACCCTTGACTTGATTTGTGTTAAGACTTTATTGCTTTTGATCTCTGTATAATGCAGTATGATGGGTTTTGGTGCAAGTATTTGGTCATATAGCTATTGCCAGAATTACCACATAGAAAAGTCTTATCCCCCCCACCAAAAAAGGTTTCTGTGGCCTCCAAACTTTCATGACTGTGGTAAATTACAGAGCAAACTACTTAAGGAATGAGTTACCTAAGATCTTTGAATCGGAGGTTAGAGTCTGCTCAGCTGGCTAAACTGTTTCTGGATCTGAGGCAGCACAGGACAGCATGAAGAAAGAGTGTGCTACAGCCAGGCTCTTTATGTGATATCTTAGATGAAGAGTCTGTGGTTTGGTCAGAAGGTCCTGACTAATCCACTGTGGGTGACAAGCACCACTGAAGTGAATCTTCTGTACTTCATCGGGACTGTAGGAACAATACAGAGAATCTGTGGTCCAAGGAGGCTGAAACTGCATCTCAAACTGGCAACCAGAACTTTGTAATGTTTTAGAGTCACCTACACGGTTCTGGCTTTCAAGGCATGAAAGATGCAAGATTGACAAGGTTATGGAGAGAGGCTGGGGCCTGGCACAGTGTGGCAAGGTCAGAGTTCCTAAAGAGAGACAGAAAAGGCCATTGGCTAAGGTACAGTCGTAGTTGTCGTGGAGATTTAAGGGTGTTGGAGAGGTCGGGACCTTGGAACATCTCCCAACAGCCTAATAAGACAAACTGTATGTGCTGCAGACGGCAAGGCTGGAGAAGCAGGGATGTCCAAACACTTTGAAACCCAGAAGATCATGGTTTGAATTCAAGATGTTGGACATTGAGCTATTTACAGTTCAGGATTTTGCTTTGATCTGATTATAGTAGAAATAGATATACCCTGGCTCTTCCCTCTTGGAGTAAGAAAGAATGCAGCTTGGTTTACTTTTTTAAATTTTACAGGAGCCTCACAGTTAAAATATTTTGAGCTTTTTTATGTGCACTGATGTTTTGTCCACATTTATGTCTGTGTGAGGGTATGAGGGTGCCAGATCCTCTGGAACTGGAGCTACAGACAGTTGTGAGCTGGCACGTGGGTGCTGGTAATTGAACCTGGGTTCTCTGGAAGAGTAGCCAGTGTTCTTAACCACTAAGCCACCTCTCCATCCCAATACTTTGAACTTTTAAAGCAATATTGAACTTTTAGAATGCTGGGCTAAAGACTGGGACTTTTAAGTTGTGCTATGTGTTATATTATGATGTCAACATGAGATCTTGTGGATAAGAAATGAAAGATTATAGCTGAAAGTAATGTGTTTATGTGTAAAGCTGACAGTGAGTGGAATGTCCTATTTCGGTTCAGCTGTCATCTTGTCATGGGCTAGGATCATCTAACGGAGCCTCCACTGAGGGATGTCTTGATTGATGATTGATATGGGAGGGCACAGCCACTGTGGGCAGTGTCATGCCTAGTCAGGTGGGCCTGGGTTATAGAGAAAAGCTAGGTAAGCATAGTCTAGAGATAAAGACAGGAAGCCGCATTCTTCTATGGTTTCTGCTTTAGCTTCAACTTAATTTCCTGTCCTGACTTCTCTCAGTGATGAACTCTGACCTGGAAGTAAAAGCCAAATAAGCCCTTTCCTCCCCAAGCAGGAACAGAATGGAACTAGGACCGTTGTAACTCAGATCCATCCACAGAGATGAGAAAGTGACCAAGAAAAGTTAACTGGTCATCTCTAGGTGGTCAAGTAACAGTGAAGTCTCCCTTCTGTGGTTTCATAAAGTCTGTGTGTATGGGATATTTTCACAACAAATGCCATTCCTATATTTGAAAAATTGCCATGTGTGGAAATTAGCAGAAAGAAGGATGAATAGTGAATGATTGCTCACATTGTGTAGAGCTAATTCATCCAGTGTAGCCTAATGAAAGCTTAATGACCCTCCACACTGCACGAGCACGAAGGAATGATGGCCGCATGCTCCAACCAAGGTCCTGTTGCCTGTAGGACACATTCTGGCATCTGAATCTCTCTATTGAAGGGTGCTGAAGGTGAGGGCATGGTGATAAGAAAGTTCTGGGAAACGTCTAAATAATTATTGAAATTAGTAGCTAGGTTTTTTTTTAAATTAATTTTGGTTGTTTGTGGCCATAAGGCAATACCAAGCCACTTTCAGAAGAACTTGGGTTAAATCCTAATTATCTATAATTGGATTTTCTGCGTTGCAAATTATCTGTAGTGGCTTCAGAATTATTAACCTCATTCATTCCAGGAGCTCTCCAGCTGCGTGTTATACCCATCACCTGATGGCAACAGAACTTAAAACAGAGTCAAAGAAAACCTCAAGATGAAGGATTTGAGGGTGTGTTTAGCAGGGAGAAGAGGCACCCAGGGGATATCTAAATTACTGCATTCCATTTTTTGATGCTGAAGTTATTAACCAGTTGAACAAGAAACAGAAGGGAGTAAATAAACTTCAGTTAAAATTAGAAGGATTCACTTTGGCTGATGTAGGAGGTCCTTCTGTTTGTGTGTTGCTTTCATTGGTTAATTAATAAAGAAACTGCTTGGCCTGATAGGGCAGAACTTAGGTAGGCGGAGAAGACAGAACTGAATGCTGGGAGGAAGAAAGCAGAGTCAGAGAGAGAGCTGCCATGGAGCTGCAAGGTCAGACATGCTGAATCTTTTCCCAGTGAGCCACGACCTCATGGTGACATACAGATTAATAGAAATGGGTTAAATTAAGATGTGAGAGTTAGCCAATAAGAGGCTAGAGATAAATGTGCCAGGCAGTGATTTAATTAATACAATTTCTGTGTGGTTATTTCGGGTGTAAGCTAGCCGGGTGGTCAGGATGCCAAGCAGCCCGCTCCTCCTGTTACATTTGGCCAAGGCTGTTTTCTTCCTAATGCTCTCTACCTCATTCACCAAGAGTTGAAGGAGTCACCCTGATAGCCTGAGCTATCCAAGGTGCTGAAAGAGTCCGGTAGTATTCAGTCAGGGTCTTGAGCTCCAAGGGGCTTGTGGACAATGTGGCCCGATGTCATAGTTGTAGTTGGGCTCCTTTGTCCCACGGAGCCGAGCAGAGAGGAGCTGGCAACCCTCAGTAGGCCTGCTTTTGGGACCGGGATCCTCGCCCAACCAGCTTCTGCGGATTCATCTGGACCCTGTCCCGGCTGCACCTGAGCTCGGCCCACCCGGGCTGAGGCCTTGGGGGAAGGGCGAG
>PVIU01001965.1:0-187587 GCA_004026605.1 Ondatra zibethicus | reverse complement strand
TTTGTGTGACAGTGTTTGTGTGTCTGTATGTGTGGTGTATTTGTGTGACAGTGTTTGTGGGTCTGTATGTGTGGTGTATTTGTGTGACAGTGTTTGTAGGTCTGTATGTGTGGTGTATTTGTGTGACAGTGTTTGTGGGTCTGTATGTGTGGTATATTTGTGTGACAGTGTTTGTAGGTCTCTGTATGTGTGGTATACTAGTGTGACTGTTTGTGTGTCTGTATGTGTGGTGTATTTGTGTGACAGTGTTTGTGGGTCTCTGTGTGTGGTATACTTGTGTGAAAAGAACTGTTTCTTGCAAGTTTCTTGAAAACCTTTATTGTGAGAAGTAACTCTTGCACTTCCTTTTTGTCAGTTTTGGTTATTTGTTTTCTGTTTGCCTAAGGATTGGTCCAAGGCCTCTTACACACTAGGCAAACACTGCTTAGCTATACTCCTGAGGCCTCTTACACACTAGGCAAACACTGCTTAACTATACTCCTGGCCCCAAGGAAGTAAATTTAAGCAAGATATTTAGAAATATCAATGTAGGAATTAAGAGCATTTCTCAAGCTAAAAGTCAGGTGCTTCTTTACTAATAGTGGAGCATCTTGCACTGTTAGTCTGTGCTGAAGCTCTTGTTTCTGTGCAATGCTTTAGGTTCACGTAGAGGTTCATTGAACCCATCCAAATGCTCTCTTTTCTGAGAAAGTGTGCCTCAGACTCCTCACTCCAAGACACTTCCCCTCTTGCCCACACCTGTCAAGCTGAAGTCCAAATTCACCTGCACACACAACTACCTCACTCACTTTATCTCAGTTCCTCTAGGCTCTAGCAGAGGCAACAAATTCAAAAACCAGTGTTTATCTGTGCAATCTAACCTCGGTGTTGTGGACAGTCACAAGAGTGTCCCTGCAGACCAGAGAGGTGAGCAGACTCCTCAGGGCTGTCCACAGGCTGTATGGTAAAGAAAATCGTGGTAGGAGAAGGAAGGCCTCAAGGAAGGCAAAAGCCAAGTCAAGTGAGAACATAAGAGCTGAATGATTAGTCGTTGGCACTCGTCCAGGCAGCACCCTCCCCAGATGCTATACATTTAGCGCTACCTGCCGCATATGCAAGCCACAAACCACTTAGAAAGCTGATGGTGGCTTAGATGACACTGGGAGAAGAGGAGGCGGTAAATAGACAGACTCAGGATACATTTGCTTGCTTGACAAGACCTGCTATAGAGGCTATGTGGGCCTTGAGTTAACTATTTTCCTGGCTCTCCCTCCAGGTGCTAAAGTGGCAGGATGAACCACCACGCCAAGCATTTGAGTTACATTTTAGCGGTGGACTAAGCAGGAACTCCTGACAAATTGGCTACAGCAGCAAGTAAAAAGGCAAGACAAACCGAACAAGCCGTGCACGGGGGCAGGGGGGAGATCTATTGATATGAGAGAGACAGAAGGTCAGTATTGAAACAGCAAGAATCAAGAGTTTATTCTGGGACACAGTAAATTTGAGATTTGTATCCAAATGCAACACAGGACTGAGAAGAAGATATGTGGGTGTGGAGTTGAAAGAAATGTTTTGTACTGAGACTATAAATTGAAGAATCATCAGCAAATAAATGGTATTGAAAGCTAAGGCCAAGTTGAGACCACCCACAGAGAGTGTGGCAAAAGTAGAAAAATCTTGCAAGAGCACAGTACATAGAGGCTGGTAGATCACAGTACATAGAGGTCATCGGAATCACTGGGGAAACAGAGATCTCGTGTGAGGCAGTCACCGGCTGCTGATTTGACCCCAAAGCAGCAGAAGAGAAGTCTGGTAGGCGTGGAAAAGGTGAGGCAAGTCTATAGTTTGTCATTCCCCACTCCCTACTAAATGTGCTAAAACTGTGGTCAATATAGCATCACGGTAAGGTAAAGAGACCTTATGAGATGATCAAACCACAAAAGGAGGTCAAAGCCTTTCACAAGGGATGAATGAGTTCTCACTTTTGCAGGACAGGGTTTTTTCCCCATGCTTGGCCCCAGCTTCATGCTTCTCCTCTGTGAGTTGAACATCATAGAGTGTCTTCTAAAATCAAGCAGGTACTATGTTATTAGTCCTCCAGAATAATAAGTCCATCTTTGTTTTTAATTTACTGAGACTCAGGGTTTTTTTTTTTTTCAACACAAAATGAGTTAAGAGCAGTAAAGTAGCATGCTTAGACAGCTTTTCTAAGAATAGTGGACATGAAAAGGAGAGACATAGAAGAGCAACTGGAGAGGTTCAAGAGTATCAAGAAAGGCATTAAGATTGTTTATGTGCTAATGGAGTCAATTCTGTATAGAGGAAGGAGATGAGACGACAAGGAGAGCAGCCAGGGGGATAAAGTGAAGGCACACGAAGACATCCCAAACACAGACCAAGAATCCATCTTCGGTGCAGAATGGGCCTGTCAACAGAAAGAAAGAGAAGCCAAGTGGCTGATTATAGACTTGGTAGTAATCAGAGTCTCCACAATTCCCAGAAAAGCGAGATGAGACCGTTCACATGGAAGGGGGAGCAGAGCCAGAGTGGGCGTGCCTGGGCGCAGTCCGTGGGGGCGCAGTCCGTGGGGGCGCAGTCTGCATGCCACAGGAAAGATGAGTGGAATTTAAGGAGAAAGGCAAAGTGACACAACTGTCCCCAAGCAGGGGTACAGATGTGCAAGATGCCTTAGGACAGCTTGAGTGTTGGGCCTGGACAAACGGCGGGAGTGGCTGGAGAGGAAGCAGGGTGGAGTAGAGTGTGGACCTTCTACCGAAGCCAGCGGGGGACGCCGGAGGATGGTAAGCAAGAAAGTGGCACCACCAGACTGGCATCTTAGAGGAGAGTGTTGGTGAATGTAGACAAGATTGTTGAAAAGAGTCTAGAACACAAGCGGAGCAGAAACAATGTAAGATCACCATGCACCATGGGTGACACAGTTGTGGAGAAAACAGGCAGATTCTGAAGTACTTGGAAAGAGACAACAGAATTTGAATCAAACTACACTTATTACAGTTTTCTTAAGCAAATATTACCTTTTTTTTAAATCCAGGTGGCTACTGCCATATGTGTGCAACCCTGTGTAGTAATACAAATAATAAAAACCCAGAGACAGATATCGGGGTCCAAGCTGAAGATCAGAAAAGCAAAGCAGCCAACCGCTAGAGAGACCTTTTACCTCTACCAGTCTTCAGACCCAAAGGGTGAGATCCTGCCTCCACAAATCCTCAGGCTCCACACTCCACTGAGCTCCTGTCTCTGCCCCTTTATATTCCTCTCTCCACCCAGCTATATCACTCGTCTCCACCTCCTTAGTGCTGGGATTAAAGGTGTGTGTCTCCTAAACACTGGGATTCGAGGTGTGAGCCACCACCACCTGAATCTATTTCTGGATCAATTTTGTGTAGCCCAGGGCAGCCTTGAACTCACAGAGATCCGTCTACTTCTGTCTCCCAAATCCTGGAATTAAAGGTGTGTGCCACCACTCCCTGGCCTGTGTGGCTGACTAGTGTGGCTGTTTTGTCCTCTGCTCTTCAGACAGGCTTTATTTACTAAAACACAAATAATATGCCACTGTAGCTGTGTTCTTCGGTAGGTGCAGCAGTGACAGCTTGTCCTCTTATGGATAAACGTCCATATCTCCTTATAGATGGCCCAGGGGAGCCACTCCATGCCTCCAGCTGGCCCTCATCATGTGTGGACACAGCTTTGCTGAGGTGATTTCCTTCACCAAAATTAGCCTGCTGGGGCTACAATGTACTTGCTATGACCTTTGCCTGCAGGGGATACTGACCAGGAGTCATAGCTCCTGGTGACCTAATGACTGGGTCATACATAAGGGAAAACGTCAATGGTACCGTGAATATGCACAATGACCCACCCCACTATCATAACATGCTTTTGTTCACACATTTAATCCTATCCACTCAGTAACATAGGCAGAACAGGGTTATTCCAGGCTATTGATCAAGGATTCTTACATGTTTTTCACTCTAGACTTTTTTACCTAAGAAATTTTATGCAACACAAGTATGTAGGTCTATATTAAAAAGATATACAAATCAGGAATTTACTAATAATAAATCATACATATGTTTTAAAGTAATTAGGGCTGGGGATATAGCTCACTTGGTAGATTTTCTGCCTAGCTGGGTTCAGTCCCCCAACACTGCATCAATCAAGTACAAGGGCATTTATTTGTTATCCCAGCACTCAGGAGGTAGACACAGGAGGATCTCAAGGCCATTCGTAGCTACGTAGCAAAGTTTGAGGCCAATCTGGACATGAAAACCGGTCTCAAATCATCATCATCTTCATCATCACCATCATCATCATCTTTTAGTATATGTTTAATCTTAACATTTATTAAAGAGTAAAACAAATTTGGATACTAATTCTGGGATTACTGGGCTACTAATGGGAAGAATTAAATCTTGACTGAGTAGTTGATATGACAGGGTGCAGAATATCTTCAGTGTTTTCCAAAGGTGATTGATATTTTGATTTTATAGTCATCAGAGTTGAGACTGACACATCACATAAGTACAAGATGGCAGAAGTATATTTAGGGCCAGTTACAAAATTATTAGAAATTATATCCTAATCCCAAACAAAAATTTATTTAAATATAATTTATTTATTTATATTTATTTGTGAATATATATATGCATTTTTCTTATTTTGAGGGAAATACAGGCACCACAGCACACACATGGAGGTCAAGAGAACAACTTGTGAGACTCAGTTTTCCCCTTCCACCATATAAGTTGTGGGACTTGAACTCAGTTAGTCAGGCTTGAGAGCAAGCATCTTTACCCATCAAACCACCTTGACCAGCCCCTGAACAAATTTTTTAAAAGAAACACAAGTGAACAATTCAGTGTTTTTAAAATCAAACATTCTAACACAATACAATTCAAAGGCACACTAATTTGATTTTATGTGCTGCACAATAATGGAAAGAAAATGTTATGCATCTTTGTTGCCTATAATTGAACCACTACATTTCTATAAGAACACAAAGCTGTGCGTGTGAAACCAAAACACTGTAGTTCATAGCATACCACAGTGTCAAAGCTGAGGTGTTTCAGGCAATACTTGTTGGCACTGAGTTGGCAATGATACAACTCGTGGTACAAAGTGCACATTGTGTCTTCAGCTCCAGGGCTGCAGTGAAGTTGGGTGATGCAGCGCAGGCAAACCCTGCCAGAAAGATCCCTGCTTCATTACACCTTTGATTTTAAATTAATTTTTGGCACTTGGGCATTACCAAACACTTTAGTGATGCCAAATTTTTCACTCCTTCCCCACATTCAGTTATGAGGTGATGACCCACAGGCTTGAGAAGCTGGGTTGCAATGGCGCTCAGAGAAGCCAAACATATCCCCAACTCCAAAGCAGAAAAAAACAGTAATGCCCAAAGCAAAGCCAGGGATCTTCCTAACTGCAGGCTTGGGGGCTAGCTCTCACCTTGTCTCTCTCAGAGCTAGAAGCAAAGTCCTGCAATGCCAGCCATAGCCTTCAGCATCTTCCCCTGCAGGGAAATCACGTGACTGTGTGGTTCCTAGAACATGTGTTCTCACTTAGAAGTCTCTTGGAACGACCTCAGACCACAGTGGCTCCCAGCCGGTGCCCACACCAACAGAGAACATTCACCCAGTGTCCTCCTCAGCCGTCCACTGTCCTGCAATGGAAAGAACTTATTTGCAAGGATAAACTGGTTGTTTGCCCTGACTGCATTGAGCAAGATGAGAGAATTCTGTAATTTTCACCAATGGTCTCCAATTCCATTATCATATACATGTACTCCTCCAGGAAGAATTTACAAGCTCTTCCCTCCTCCCTTCTCTCTTAAGACTGGGGTTCTGAGAAGACTACACACCAAGTCCCCAAAGACCTTGCAGTGGGTTGAATAAGATACACTCCATATTCTCAGGCATTTCAATACTTGCTTCCCGGGATGGTGATGCTGTTTGCAAAGGCTTAGGTGGTAGGGCCTTTATGGAGCAACTATGTCCCTGGGAAAGGTTTTGAGATCCATTTCTAATTCCTGTGCTCTGCTGCCTGTTTGTGGTACGAGATGTGAGCTCTCAGCTGTTCCTGTTGCTGTCTGTCATCTGCTGCCAGAATTCCCTGCCTTGATGAACTCTTAGTGCTAAACCTGAGATTCTCAAGAGAAAGACCAATTCCACATTTTTTTTTTACCAGATTCGAAGCAAGCTTTAAATACTGGTCAGGATGCTGGGCTCTGGTCAGGTCCATTTGGAGGCTCCAGGAAATGACAAAGAGTCACACTTCGCAGAGGCTTATAAAGGCAAACCCATAATACTGCCTTTCCCACCAGGTCCAATCGGGGCAAGTATGGATCCTGACATACTTCCTGTCGATGTACCTCCCACCCTACCTAACGTGTGTGAAGCCCTAAATCCCATCCCAACATCATTAATTTAATTAATTATACAGGATTTTTTAAGAGGCTTGACTAGATTAAAATACCTACATTGGAGGATCACTGGATTTTATACAGAACCTCAAGGGAGCAATACCAAGTAAATGGTTGAGGAAGGAGACAGAGCAAGCCCCAGACAAGGATCATGCTCACCAGCCTACAGGGTTAAGGCAGAAGGAAAGCTGGGACCACAGCTAGACCAAAGCATCCCAGAGCAGGATGAGGCAGAGACCAGGGTGGGACTTAGTAAAAGGCAGTGGGGGTGGGGTCTGAGAACCAGAAAGAGGAAAGCCTCAGAGACACTCGTAGACCATCAAGGGAAGCGGGTAAGAGTCTAATCCTTCGTGGGAGACACTCGTGGACCATCAAGGGAAGCAGGTAAGAGTCTAATCCTTCGTGGGAGACACTCGTGGACCATCAAGGGAAGCGGGTAAGAGTCTAATCCTTCACTGACTGGACTGCACTCTCTATAATGGTTTCAGGCCAGGTGGCGGCGGCACATAGCTTTAATCCCGGTACTTGGTAGACAGAGGCAGGTGAATCTCTATGAATTTGAGTCCAGCCTGGTCTACAGAGTGAGTTTCAGGATCGCCAGAGCTGTAACACAGAGAAAACCTGTGTCAAAAAGCAAACAAACAACTGAAATGGTTTCAGTACCACCCCATTACATTGGCATGCAGCAGGGGGCATTTTTACTAGTCCCTACACCAGAAGCTTCCTAGAAACAAGCCATTGATACGCCACTGTTAACAAAACAGAGAAAAACAAGACCATCTTTTTTCCATTTATGTCAGTTTTTACATTTGGGGGCTTTTAAAAATTCCTCTTTTCTTTTTGAAAGAACACTAATTGCTTTCCTGTCTGCTCATTTCTTTAAATTACCAAAAATAAATAAAATTTTAAAATAACACATCTCTGTTCATTTTGCATAAGTAGATGGCCCCTGACATGGCTTTGTCATTCCACTCTTCAGGCTTGCTTTATAGTTCATGAACACGAGGCTGCAGCGCCGAGACAATACAGACAAGGTGGATGCTCCTATAATAGCATATCTCCAAGACTGGTTCCTTGCAGGCCCATCAGCCTCTAGGATTCTTCTTCTGCCTTCCATTTGTGTCCACAACAGCTGGCTTCCTCGCTGCAAGCACCACGTCACCTCCAGAGCGGAAGAGACTGTCTCTTCATCTTGGGTCTCTCTGCATCATCGAGGTTTGAGCTGAGAACAGCTGGCGTACTCACAGAATAGAATCGGCACAATTAACACAGGAGCTAAACAACAAAGGATGGCAGACTGCGTGTGTGTTTGTGTGTGTGCGTGTGTGTATGTGGGCATGTTTGTGCATGTGGGTGTTGGGAATTGAATCTAAGGATTCATTACCACTGAGCTATATTCCCATATCCTATTCCCAGTCTTGAAGAAACAGAAAGAAAAGAAGTTTCTAAGCCCATGAAAAGAGCGATGGCAGAAGACCTCTCGTGGGACTGGGGAGCTGTGCCTACGAGGAGCTGGACCGCTGCTGGTGACACCCAGGAAGCAGGAAGCAACAAGGAAGATTGGTAAATACTCTCACCTCCTATAAGTAAGTCATTAGCCAAACCCAGGAGAAAACGAGGGGACAAGAATGACTTCATTGCTGCCCTCAGCAACCAACCTCCTGGGCACTGAGAAATATAGAAGAAGACCATAGTTCTGGTGGGGGGAGACAAGTGAAGAATCATCAGCTGAGTCCCTCCCTGCACATAGCTGTCCAGAGAAAAAGAGGGGACTGCCTTTAAAATCATTCTGGCCAAAAACATTTCCTTAAATAATGGAGAAAGTCACAGTCACCCCAGTAAATCATTGTAGGGAAAAAAATTAAAACATAGGTTTTAAGAGGTTTGAGAAACTATTCTTACCTGAGAAAATAAAATTGGAACGCATATACATTCAAAACAGACCTTAGAAATTTACTAGTGAAACACAATAGGGTTTGAGTAGCTTTATATTTGATTCTGTTTGGGGTGTTTGGTTTGTGAGGCAGGATGTCCTTCTGCCTCCCAGGCTGGCCCTGAATTGGCCATGTAACCTAAATTGGCCCTATTCTTTAAATCCTCCTGCTTTGGACAGCCATGTGCTGGGAGTACAAGTGCAGGCCATTGCACCCAACTGGAATAACTATTATACACTTGCAAAAACAAAATATTTCCTCTAGCGCTGTGAAATACAATCCAAAAAAACATACATTCACTTTAATTCTTGCCCAATGCAATGAATGACTGTTGCAAGAGAAGGCCGGGGGAGGCAACTGGGGTAGGGAAGCGCCTGGCACTGAGTCTGGATCCCTGAAACTACATAAATCTGGCACCATCGCTCATGTGTAACCCCAGAGCTCAACACAATGAGGGCCAGAGATAGGAGAGTCCCCGTGAAGCTAATGAGGAAGGGGTAGCTTGTCTGGTGGATATAAGGACAAAGAAGGCAGAAGACAAGTATTACCACCCAGGACTGTCCTCTAAGCTCCACTAGCACACCATGGCATGTGAGAACCCACATTTACACACACAAAGGCATCACGTACTTGGACACACACACACATCACACAGACATTCGCAAAGAGACAAAAAGGAGAACAACAATAGATAAACACACATCTGATTGTGATCTTTTCTGCCTTTTAAGGGCAGGAAGAGGCAAGCCCGGGGCCTTCTAAGGGCCACTAATACACAGCTCAGTCCTGGGTGCAGTACGCATTGCAGGCAGCCAGCCTTATGTGCAGGGACCTTGCCATGCACCTCTGGCGATGAACGCGGCTAGTCGTTTCACCTAATTACAGGTGTCAGAACCTTTCAAGTTTTGCCTCTGTGTCCTGAAGTGCAGATATTGGAGCTGTAATGTATTATAGTCTATATTTTTTTGCTGTTGCTAACCCTGCACTTGACTCTTGTATAGTTCTGGTGAGAAGAACGAGTTACATAAGGCACAGACCAAAACTTAATATCTAGAAATAAACATTTATCAAATTTCAACAGTATCAGAACTAGAAACAGAAAGGTGAGGAAGCAATGTCAGACACTTGGCTTTTCAAGTAAGGAAAGATAGGTAAAGAGTTGGCTATTAACAGCTTGCTCTAAATCACATCCTGAGAAGTTTCCTCTGTGTGTCCTGGGGTGTGTTCTAATCAATGGAGAGACAGCCCTAATGGCTCTGCACTGGAAAGGAATGAGCATGTCTCTGCCTCTGAATTCTTGTTATAATATAGCTATTTGTTCACTCACTAAAGCCTTTAGTTTCATGCAAACAAACTGCATGAGAATAACAGACTCAATTATTCCCTTAAGCTGTCCACATAAAGTGACTTATAGTGTCCCCATTTACTGGTGCGCCCTGTGATTGTGACCAAGGAGGAGTGGCTTGACCACAGCTGTGTGAAGCAGAAGGGACCGTTGAGGTTGCAGGTTGCTTCCTGCAAGTGTCACAAGCTTTTTACCTACCAAATGCATATCATTTCACTTGCATGAACAAGCCTGGGACTGAAGAAGTATTAAGGTAATCACTGAAAATAAAGAAAGAAAAGAAAAATTCATAGAGGTAATTAAAATAAATCTTTCGGAAGAAATAGCGCTTAAGACAGCACCTGGAGGGAAAAGCAAGATGGATGTGGGTAACGGCTCTCCCTCTGAGCCTACGAACCTGAGCTTCACATCTGGAGTTCACGTGGTGAAAGGAGAGAACTGTCTCACGGTGGCTCATGTCGTGTGTGTGTGTGTGTGTGTGTGTGTGTGTGTGTGTGTGTGTGTCTGCCCGTGTGTGTGCTTGTGTGATTTTTTTTTTAAGAAGGAATCTGGAGACCGAAAGAGATATTGAGAAAACAAGGAAGACTACAAAATAGTCTGGTGATGTTTAATGTCCAGAGAAGAAAAAGAAGACTGGGTATGGAGAACTGGCCCAGTGTGTGGAAAGCCATTGTTTCTGTTCCCGGTACTGGAAGAAGGGGGAAAGGTGTGGAGGGAAGGAAGGATGGGAAATGCAAGGCAGGGTGACAGGGAATATAAGGGATTAGCTCAGCTGAAACACAAGGCCTGAGGAGCTAGTGACTGAAAGGGGACTGGTGGGTAAAGGTGCCTGCCCGAGGATGGCAGCTTATGGCTTAAAAGGAAGAGCAAGTGACATATATGACCATGAACAATGAAAAGGCCTGAGGCAGAGGACTCTGCCCTGGAGCCAAATTTTACTTTTACTTCATTTCACTGGTTTATCACCTACTGAGAAAAGGCATTGTGAGGATGCAGGTGACTTCGGGGAGTCAGTACAGGGTGGTGGAGTAGCAGCCAGGCTGAGACTGTCTTCTGGGTCTAGCTGAACAGGCAGCCTTTCCATCACTGTGACAGAAATGCCCGCTGTGGCTCACTGTTCCAGAGGTCTCAGCCGGCCCAGGATGCAGAAGGACAATGTCTGTACTAGCAGAATCCTTCCTTTTTTCCCATTTTATTCCATCTGAGGCCCCAGCCTATGAAAATGTTCCCCATATTCAGTGTAGGTCTCTGCCATCCCCTTGGTTAGTCCTCACCACAGACACACCCAGGGGTCTGCGTTCATCTAGGTGCTTCTCAGTCCCATCAAATTGACAAATGACACACTACCAAACGCAGAAGGCCACAGTGTGCACACAACACTAGGAAATTGGGAGAGGGGGCGTTGAAATGGAAGGTAAGCATACCCACTGCTATCTTTAGTTCAAAAGGAAATGGCTCAGCCAGAAAGGGTGTTTCATCTAAATGCAAGACCAGTTTAGCTTTTCTGTCCTTGAGTTTAGCTGAAAGATAAAAATAAAATTCCATAATGAACAAGAAATTCTCTGAGCCATCTGCAGAACATGAACCTTGAGTAAAGGAAATGGAGGTGGAGGATACTTACACTTAAAAGTTTTGCATCTGTAATTAACTTAGATTTATCTTCAATTTAATTTTCCTGTTCAACTTCCAGAATATTTCAACAGTAAAAGCACCAGAATTACATTTTTTAAGTAATAAGGAAGTCTGGTACTACTTTGCAAATCAGCATTTTCAATGGATGTAAACATTTCCATGTGTCCTCTTGCTCTGCTAGCCCCCCGACTGCACCCCAGCTAAGCACACTCCAGCCATCTGACAGAGACCAGGGTTCTGTGAAGGCCAGCTGTGAGGCTGGCCTAGAAGGCTGTCCCATCAGAGGGAGTGGATAATGTCTAAGAACAACATTGGAGGAGAGCTGAGACCTGCCTGGAGACTGTGCAGATACACTTACCAAAGGAAAAGGGGTGCAGTTATGGTTTAAAAGTTTCCGCCAAATTTGATTTAATCTTCAAAGTCATATTGTTGATGGTGAGAGATGAGATCATTGTGAAATGACTAGATCAGCCTTTTTGAGTGATTTAATCTCTTCTTATAGTCAGGGACTAATGTGGTAATAAGGCAGTAGCTTCATTTGAACAGCATACTCTCTCAGGCTTGCTTGCTCTAGTTGCTATTTGTTGCCCTAAGATTCTTAAGAATCTGCAGAGAATTCCCACAAGCAAGAAGACCCTCACCAGGTGCAATCCCTTGAGCTTGGTCACCTCAGCTTCTGAATGGTCAGAAGTAATTTCCTTTTCTCAAAAAAAAAATGCTTGTTTATTTTTTAGAGACGGGGTTTTCTCAGAGACCCGCCTGCCTCTGCCTCCTGAGTGCTGGGATTAAAAGTGTGCATCACCTCCTGGCCTCTTTTAAAGGTATTTTTATTCTATCCATTATTGGTATGCTGTGGGAGCTCCTTCCACTCCTTCAGCCAATAGCTTTTAAGATACCAGCCCACTTGGGCATGGTCTCTTATACTACAAATGCAGCTGTAAAGCCTGTGCTCGCTCTCTTGCTTCTGGCTCTCACTTCTGGCTGCTAGACTCTGTTCCTGTTCTCCATTCGTGCAGAGGATTGTGATCTAGGACAGTCATCTGTAAGTCTCCCCTAAATAAATAACCCTCTGTTATACATAATTCTGAACTAGTGTGGGATTATTTTGTATCTTCCGCCATCATTGGGGTAGACATGTGCTATTAATGCATACGTGGAAGGCAGAGTACAATTTTGTGGTTTTCTCTTCCCAGGTTTACACAGGTTCTGGGGTCTTCAGTCTTCTATAGCAAGTGTTTATCCACTGAGCCATCTTACTGGCTCTGATTTCTTTTCTTTTTAAATTACTCAGTCTCAGGTATTCTCCTGTAGCAACAGAAACAAACTAAGACACATTAAAAAAAAAGTTAAAAAGAGAGTGTCTTAGATTATGGTGGACCTGATAAGGATTACACTATTATACTGGAATGCTTGTGAGCACAGATTCTGGCTGAAGGAGTCCATGCTAGACAGATACAGTCCCAGGAGAACCCCAGTGACTTTGGTATTCCATGCAAACAGCAATACTGAATATGAACTCCAGCGGGTGACAGGCAGCCTATGATGCTGGCCTGTGTGCCATTCATCTCTGCCACCAGGACTACTTTACTCATATGCTTGTCATGCCAGAGCTAGAGTGGCCAATGACATATATGGTTAATGACACCTGGCTTTGTTATTTTGCCTAGTTGGTTTTCGTATGCGCTTGTGTGGTCGTGGTTCCCACCTAGTCCAAGGTTTACCAGGCTGTTGTTGTGCTTTTATTGCCCTGACATGCCTTTCCTTCCAGATTTACTTATCTCTGACTCTCTTTTCTTTCCAAACCTCTGCTTATGAGCTCATATGCACACTCTCCTCTCAGGACATGGATTCCACACAAACTGATGGACAACACGCTGCTTGAAGTTCCACCCACAGGGAGAACCCTCTCTCCTTCAGTTTCCACCCACATGCTGGCAGTCCCTCTAGGATTTTTCCTCTTTCCCTGGTTTGTGAGATGGGTTTGATCTTAGCCAGGGTTCTCCAATAAAGAACAACACACACACACGCACACACACACGAACACACACACGCACACACACACACACACACACACGCACGCACGCACACACACGCGCGCGCACCAGAATTCTATCGTTTGTAGTTGAAATGTAACTAACTGGTAGAGCACTTACCTGGTATACACAAGGCTCCAGGTTCAACCTGATATCAAAAGACAAAATGTGCGTGTTTATAAATTATATGCATATACATTATATATTGCACATATAAGAAAGAGGGAGAAAGGCCACAGAGATGGCTCAGCAGAAAAGAACACTGGTTGTTCTTGCAGAGGATCAGGGTTCAGTTCCCAGCACCCACACGGCAGCTCACAACTATCTATAACTTCAGTTCTGGGGAGCCCAATGCTCCCTTCTAGCCTCTCTGCATGCACATGGTGTACAGATACACATGCAGGCAACAGTCAAAACATCCATACACACAAAATAAAGATAGAAAAAAAGGAAGTGTTTTTCTGAAGAATTGCCTTATGCAATTGTGGAGAGTGACATATCGGCAAGGCAGACTGTCGGTCCACGGAAGAGTGGACATCATAGGTCAAGGCTAAAGGCAACCTACAGGCAAAATCTCCTCTACCTCTGGGCACCTGTCTTGTTTTTCTCTTAAGGCTTTCAACTGATTGGACAAGGTCCACTTTTGTTATAGAGGACAAACTGCTTTATTTAAAGTCTATTTAAATCAATGATATCTTTAAAACTCCACTTCCCAGCAACATCCTGACCTAGACAACTTTTCCCAAATTCTACCAAACATTTGTCTAAATATCTGAGTGCTGTAAGCCAGACATGTTGACATGTAAAAGTAGCCATTTCAGGCCCTACATTTCACAATTTTATGAGGGAACCGAGAAAAGTCATGATGAATTCATAGTTAAGAGGAGAAACTGGTCCATCTGCTTGGATGGTTTCTCATGTCCCTCTGCTTCTGCTCAGTCCCATTCTTTCTCTGTATTCTGGTGGGTGCTGAGAGACCAACCGGGCCCCGTGACTTGTGAACCTTGTTGAACTTTGTTCTCACTGGACACTTACAAGGAATAGGTCACATAGCATCGGAAAGTGCTGGATCCTGCAGGAATGAAGAAATGACAGATACAAAAGAAAACAGTTGCACATATGGGAAAGCTAGGGCTGGGTGGGCTCCGCTCCCTCTGATGAGGTCCACGCTCTCACACTACAGTGAGTTTCCTATGTGCAGGAGTAGCAACATGGGTTAGCCAGTCCCAGTAGGAGGTCTCTGTAGGGGAGCAGTCTCGAGCTGCAATCATCTTTAAGGAGGAAGTTAAAGTTGGTGGCTTTGCCCACACTAGTCAATTGTAAGCACTTACTTGGACCAGGAGAAGACACTGCCATTCCTCTGGCCCTGCCCTGGGGAAGCCTACTGCCATTTCCATTGGCCTGAGGCACTGGGATCCTTGACATGCTCATGTTCGTGTTAACAACTCACCCTCACTCAATGACGTCATCTGTCCTCACAAGAAGGTGCTGTGCAAGCTGCTGAAACAGAGACGCAGTCATAATTCTATCCAGCTGCAAAGCCTACACTCAACAACAATGACCAACACAGCCAGATGTTCCCGCGGCTTCAGTGCTGGCTTTTATACCTTGGGGATAACAAAAAACTATTTAATTGGACTTAAAGCCTATTCAGTAGGTAGGGATTCATGCCTGGTTCAGCAGACCTAGCCAACTACCCTGTCTGAAGAAGATACAGATGTAAGATGAATCCTACTCCTGAAAATTTTCTAAATCGGTATAGGTTCTAACTGTATTCTAAATACTTACTATACCCACAGATAAGTGTAGCACTCACTCCCCAGCAAATATTCTTTTGTACAGAGACCCACAACTGGTCAAAATGCAGAGAATAAATGACCATGGGGAGGGAGCTCAGCACCAATCGGAACATTAAAAACACAACTCCTACACCTAATGTTCTGGGAACACTGTCAAAGAGGAGATGGAAAGATTGTAACAGCAAGGGAACCAGGACACCCGCTGCAACAGAGTATCTTCTAGACACCACAGGGATGTTGTACCCTTGAAATCTCAACAATATGGTTGCCTTAACAAGGCCTGCATACTGATGTTTGCCAGCCTACATGCCAGCATAGATGAGGGAAATTCATAAAGCCCGATCCCAAGATGAAGCGCTACAGGCAAGCACTGGCTGCTAAGAGAGGGAGAATCGGTCGTCTCCAAGGAGAAACTTCTGGTAGGTAATTCAGCCCCAATGGTCAGCCCTAAACACAGGTACATATCAGCAACACTAAATGAAGTCAATACATTATATATATATATATATATATATATATATATATATATATATATATATATATATGTAACAGCACTAATTAAAAAGAAGGGGTGATGAGAGGGAGTGGGGGAACAGAGAAGGAAATAGGGCACAGGGGTTCGAAAAGGCTGTAGACACAGTACTCACAAATGAATTTCTCAAAAATAATTTTAAAATTTTAATTAAAAATAACATAAAAATCTTACTTTGCTGGGCATGTGGGTACATGCCTGTAATCTTAGCATTTGAAAGGCTGAGGCGGGAGGATGACAGGTTTGAAATTCCGGGGCTATATAGCAAGGCCCTGTCTCAAAATTAAAATGAAACAAAAAAAATATATTTCAAATACTGAAACTGACCTTTATTAATAAAACAATAGTTGATGGTTTCCCTTCCATTTAATGAATATCAATTTTTTTTCCTCCCTATCATAAAATCTGAACAATTTTCCCCAAGCCAAAAGGTTTCTAAGGGGAAAATGGTAGTGTGGTTTTAAGGTTTATGGTTTTTTTCTTAATTTTTTTTTATTATTTTTATTGAGCTCTACATTTTTCTCTGCTCCCCTCCCTGCCTCTCCCCTCCCCTTCAACCCTCTCCCAAGGTCCCCATGCTCCCAATTTACTCAGGAGGTCTTGTCTTTTTATACTTCCCATGTAGATTAGATCTATGTAAGTCTCTCTTAGTGTCCTCATTGTTGTCTAAATTCTCCGGGATTGTGGTTTGTAGGCTGGTTTTCTTTGCTTTATGTTTAAAAAGCACCTATGAGTGAGTACATGTGATAATTGTCTTTCTGGGTCTGGGTTACCTCACTCAAATGTTGTTTTCTAGCTCCATCCATTTCCTGCAAGCTGTCGTTATTTTTTTCCACTGTGTAGTACTCCATTGTGTAAATAAATGTACCACATTTTCCTTATCCATTCTACGGTCGAGGGGCATTTAGGTTGTTTCCAGGTTCTGGCTATGACAAACAAAACTGCTATGAACATAGCTGAGCACATGTCCTTGTGGCACAATTGAGCATCCTTTGGATATATACCCAAAAGTGGTATTTCTGGGTCTTGAGGAAGGTTGTTTCCTAATTTTCTGAGAAATCGCCACACTGACATCCAAAAGGGCTGCACCAGCTTGCATTCCCACCAGCAATGCAGGAGTGTTCCCTTTACCCCCACAACCTCTCCAGCATAAGTTGTTAAGGTTTATGTTTAAAGGCCAGTAAGGTGGCTCAACAGGTGACATGCTGGCCACCAGGCCAACAAACGGAGTCTGATCCCTCATGGTGACCCGCTCGGTGGAAGGAGAGAACTGGTCCTCCAATTTGGCCTTCACCACTCCCACACACACAATTAAGAAAGTAAGTAATGGGCTCTTTGTAGTTTGAAAGTATTTAATATCATCATCCAAATGTTTGTGTCTAATATTTTATATAGCTTTATCTAATAATTATTTTCATATATGTATTTAAATGTTAGCACATAAAATTTATTTGAAATCAAATATGTCTCTACTTCATTATACCATATCAACTTCCTAATGGGCAAAAAAGTTAATTTTGATATTAGAGAAAGCACAGAGTGTTTTACATAATAGCAGACTTTTGCCAGCGTGCTGTGCATTTGTGTTTCAATGGGGAAATGGCCCTTAGAAATTCTTCTTAGACTTTCAAGAAATCCCTTCTATTCATAGCAGGAGCTAGTTTTCCTTTAGGCTTTGTCTAAAGGAATGAATGCACTAGCAGTTTTGACAAAAAAAAAAGTTTTAGTTTATACAGTCATCTCAAAACTATACACATATTTGCTTTGACTGACCTCAGAAATCCAAGCAACAGCAAGTTAAAGCAGGTGTGTAAACAAGGGCAGAGGGCTAGTGCTTCAGACTCCTCCTGCCACTCAGAGGCGTGCAGAGCACAGGATGGGGTAAAGTGCTGGCCACGCAAACATAACGACCTGAATCTGCATCCCTGGCACCCATGTAAAAGCTGGGGGTAGCTGGGTGTGTCTGGGATCCCAGCACTATGGAGGCAGAAAGGAAGATGGAGCTAGGGAGATCCTGGCAGCTCACTGGCCAGACAGTCAACCAAAGCAGTCCAGTGAGAGATCCTGCCTCAGTTCTAAGGTGGATAGCAGTAGCAAAAGATCCTGGGAGTCGACCCATCAGACCTATCCACACACACACATTCACACTCACTCATGCACACACGCACATTCACACTTCACACACATGCTAACATACACATTCATGCTCACTTGTGCACACACGCGTGCACGCACATCACACACACACACACACACACACACACACACACACACTGAACTTCCCAGAAACAACAGGAGTCAAGCAGCTAATCCAGAGCTTCCAAACACTGCAGCAGCAGAGCAGACAACAAAGCTGAGAAAAGCTCCCCATAGTGAGCTACGCTGAGTGTTTTTTAAATTCATATTAAGTAAATAATGAATACTCTCTTGATGGATTGGTAAGGACATATTTTTAAATTTGTCAAAAAATGGTATTTCTGAAGAAACAAACCAGCCAAAGGTAGGTCAGGGGGCAAATGTGGAAGTTGGGGGAGTAGGCCAAGGGAACAAATGAGGGGGAAATGTAAGTATATATGAAATGAAACCAACTACTTCATGTGATAACCTAAAAAGCTAATTTAAAAAAGAAAGTAATATGTTTCAAATCCTCTAATTGTTGGGGAAATCTTCCTGCATGCATCATGCACAATGTGGAAGAAAGACTTGAAAATACTGACATTTGAGGGATGGGAACACATTTCTAAAAATAAACTTTGGCTGCAGTGGGCTACTCTGAGTGTCCCTCCTCCCTGTCTCTCCACCCTAGGAGGCCGAAGCTCACAGCACAAAAGGGCTCAGAGAGTCTTACACTGTTTAAAGAACACACGCAAGATCAAGTTGAGCCCTGGCTCTTCTGAGGAACTACCGTGGCCTCTCATCATTTGCCTTCTCTCTTAAACTTCAAGTCAGGATTCCTGGTCTGCAAAAGTAATCACACGGCAGCCCATGGCCAAGGAGCATTCCACAGTGCAAAGGGCAGTGTGGGTCCATCCAGGCACAGACATCCTTGGGATGCTTTGATGTGAGAGCACAGGCGACCAGCCCTTCTTCTAATGAGACAAATACGATTAAAAATGTCTGCGTAGGGCAGGGGCAGTTGAGGAGTGGCAATGCCTGCCTAACCCGACAAGCAAGCCTCCGGTTCAGTAGGTGTGGTTTACAAAGGGACACACACTCTTGATAAGTCTTTCACATTTCTCTTCTCCCAGGCGAAGGGAGCCCTTACAGGAGGCTGTGTCTATGTCCAGCCCTGGCTATTTTGGCAGAGGCTCTACTTCTGCCTCCATCACTAAATAAGACTGATGTGTCGACAGCAGCTCTGGGAAAGCAAAGGACATGTGGCTTCAGTCTAGATCTCCAATTCTTGGCCTTCTTTTTGCATTTTTTCCCATTAATATAAAATATCAAATTTAACCTGTAACCTGGTCCAACAGCAGAGCTGTGGAACAATAGATAATTCCAAAAACAGACTTTTGTTATCACTGCTGTCTGCAACAGCAACAGCCTCCCCTCTGACCAGGCACAAGAAACAGCTTCTGTTTGTTCTTCCAAGACAGAGTTTCTGTCCCTGTGTAGCCCAGGCTGGTCTTGATCTCATGGTTCTTCCTGCCTTACCTTCCATATGCTAAATTGCTCAGTTTTTTTAATTACAACCACAGGAGATAGAGACTTTTGTGCCAGTTCTTCCTGCTCACCCCAACAGAACTTCCCTTCACCCCATATTCTAATAGCACAGCCTCTGGAACACAAAGCTAAATCCTTACTCATGGTCAACCCTTAAATTCACCATAGGAGATGCTACCAAGGATGCTCACTGTGTGACTATAAACATGAAGGAAATCAAGTTTTTAAGAGTTTATCCTATGGTTTCTACATTAGTAAAGCCTCTTGAACAATCTACCAAAGTACCCATGTACTGTACCAAAGCACTATGTTGTTACTTTGGTAATTCTTTGGTGTGTCAGCAGTGGGTGGCATGTGTCTGGTAACCCAAAGACATACTCATCCTTGCCACCAAAATCTTGTGTCAGATTTTCTAGTTTAAGAAGTAGCATCTGGCCGGGAGGTGTTGTCACACGCCTTTAATCCCAGCACTGAGGGGGTAGAGGCAGGTGGATTTCAGTCTGTTTGAGGCCAGCCTGGTCTACAGAGAGAGTTTCAGGACAGCCTTGCTACACAGAGAAACCCCGTCTCAAAATAACCAAAAACAAACAAACAAAAAAGAAGAAGTAGCATCTGTCCAGCTGTGTTTAGCACTTGACCAACAAGTGTTGTGTTTGACTTAAATGCTAGGCTGCATCTGGTAAAAAAAGAAGATGGATTCCCTGAACTTTATCAGTTTCTTTCAGGAAGTAAATATGGAGTCAGACACTTAACCTCATACAATAGAAAGTATGGTCACCTAAGGTACAAGAAGGATACAGAGCACCAACCAGACAGGACCAGAAAAGAAATTCCCCTCAGCATATAATAATCAAAACACTTAATGCACAGGACAAAGAAACAGTATTAAAAGCAGCAAGGAAAAGAGACCAAGTAACATATAAAGACAGACCCATTAGAATAACACCTGACTACTCAGCTGAGTGCGGTGGTACCTCTCCTAGCACTTGGGAGGCAAAGTCAGGCAGATCTCTGAGTTCAAGGTCTCCCTGGTCCACAGAGTGAGTTCCAGGACAGCCACAACTACACAGAGAAACCCTGCTTCCAAAACCCAAAGGAAGAAGACAATGATGATAACCTGACTTCTCCATGGAGACTCTAAAACCTAGAAGGGCCTGGACAGCCCAGACAGATGCTCTAAACTCTAAGAGACCACAGAGGCCAGACTATACACCCAATAAAAGTTTCAATCATGATAGATGATGTTATGCTTTAAAGAAATCCTGTGATAACACCAAAATTAAGCGGTTTTTTATCTTCAAATCCAGCCTTACAGAAGGTGCTAGAAGGAAATTTTCAACCTGAAGAGGGTAACAACACTCAAGAAAACACAAGGAACAAATAATCCCAGACCAACAAATCAAAAGAGAGGAAACCAACACACACACACACAACAACAACAACAACAACAACAGCAGCAGCAGCAGCAGCAACAACAACAACAGCAACAAAATGATGACAGGAATCAGAAAGGACTGCTCATTGATATTCCTAATGCTAATGGTCTCAACTGCCCAGTGAAAAGACACAGACTAACAGAATTGTTATGAACACAGGAGCCATCCTTCAGTTTCATGCATGAAACATATCAAGGATAGACACCACTGTTGTAGAAGGATCTTTTTGTGCACTGTGAACATGTGTCACTTTGATTGCTTTAATAAAAAGCTCCACAGCCAATAGTTATGCAGGATTTTCAAGGCAGAAAGAACTCAGGGAAGAAGAAGGGCAGAGTTTCAAGGAGACACCAGGGACACAGAGCAAACAGTGTGGGCTTTACAAAATAAAAGTAATCAAGCCACATAAAAGAATATAGATGAAAAGATATGGGCTAATTTAAGTTATAAGAGCTAGTTAGAAAAAGCCTAAGCTATTTGCCAACCTTTTATTGTTAATGATAAATTTCTGTGTCATACTTTAGGAACTGGCAGGAAGGATAGAGAAAAAAAAACCCTACATACCATCTCAGGGTACTCAGGGTAAAAGGAAAAGTTATTCTAAGCAAATGGATCTAAGAAGCAAGCTGGTGTAGCCATTTTAGCATCAGACAAACTAGACTTCAATTCAAAACTAATCACAAGAGATAGGAAAGGATACTCTATACTCAAAGGAAAAACCTACCAAGAGAATATTAAGGTTCTTAGCATCTGTACATCAAACACAGTGGTACCCAAGTTCACAAAAGAAACACTACTACAGCTTAATTCACACATTAACCCTCACACACTGATGTTGATTGAATGACTTCAATACCCCACTATCACCAATATACAGGCAATCCAGACAAAACTAAACAGAAATGTTGGTGTTAATTGAAGTCATAAACCAATTGGTCATAACAAATAATTGCAGAACATATCATCCCAAAACAAAAGAATATACCCTCTTTTCAGCACCTCAAGGAACTTTCTCCAAAATGGATTGCATACTCGGATACAAAGCAAGTCTCAACAAATAAAAAAAATTGAAATAACACCATGCATCCTATCTGATCCACATAGATGAAATCTTGATATCAGCAACAACAAAAGTTTACAAACTCAGGGAAACTGAACAACTCACTGATGAATGAAAAATGGGTCAAGACAGAATTAATGGCGTTTTAGATTCGAATGAAAAAAAAATACACAATGTACCCAAACTTACAGGACTCAATGGAGGCAGTTCTAAGAAGTAAGTTCATAGCACTAAGTGCCTACATTAAAAAAAATGGAGATATTTTATGTTAGTAACCTAACAACACACCTGAAATTTCTAAAACTAAAAGAAGAAATCACACCCAAAAAGAGATGAGAAGAAATTTTAAAAAAATCAGGGATAAAATCAATAAAACAGAAACAAACAAAAATTTCAAAAATCAATGAAACAGAGTTGGTTCTTTGAGAAAATCAATAAGATTGACAAAACAAACTAGTCAAATTAACTAAAAGGCAGAGATAGAAAATCCAAGTCAACAAAATTAGAAATGAAAAGGGGGACATAACAACAGACACCAAGGAAATCCAGAGAATCATAAAGACATACTTTAAAAACCTACCAAATTGGAAAATTTGAAAGAAATGGACATTTTTCTTGATCCATACCACTTACCAAAGATAAATTGAGATCAAATAAGCAATTTAAACAGATACATAACCCCTAGTGGAAATATAAGCAATGATTAAAGTTTCCCAACATAAAAGGCCCAGGACCAAATAGTTTTACTGCAGAATTCTACCAGACTTTCAAAGTTAAAGTCAATACTCCTCAAATTATTCCATAAAACTTAAGCAGAAAGAACATTGTCCAACTTATTTTATAAGACCATAGTTACCCTGAAACATAAAATATATACAAACCCCAACAAAAATTCTCAAAAAAAATACTTGCAAACTGAATCCAAAAATACATCAAAAAGATCATCCAACATGATCAAAGGCTTCATATCAGAGATGTGGGAATGGTACAACAGATGTAAATCAACAAATATGATTCATCATATAAACAAATTTTAAAAACACATGATCATCATATTGTATACAGAAAAGGCCTTTGACAACAGACAACACTCTTTTTCATGATAAAAATCTTGGAGAGATCAGAGATAGAGACACAAGAAACATACTAAACAGTTTACAGCAAGCCTATTGTCAACATTAACTTAAATAAAGAAAAATTCAAACTAAAATCAGGAACAAGACAAGGTTGTCCATTCTCTCAATGCCTATGCAATACAGTCCTTGAAGTTTTGTCTAGAGCAATAAGAGAGCTGAAAGAGACAAAGGGAAGAAACACTGGAAAGGGAGAATCCAGCGTATTTATTTGCAGATAATATGAGAGTATACATAGTGACCTTAAAATTTACACCAGGGGATTCCTATGGCTGATAAACAATTTCAGCAAAGTAGTGGGATAAAAAAATTAATTCACAAAAGTGACAAATTCCACTGAGAAAAAGTCAGGGAAACAACAACTTTCACAATAGCCTCAAAAATATGAAATACATTGGGGTAACTCTAACCAAGCAAGTAAAAGATTTGTATAACTTGTATAATAAAATAACAACGTGTATATTAAAAACATTGAAGAAAGAAGTTGAAGATGATCTCAGAAGATAAAAAGATCTCCCATACTCATGGATCATTAGGATTAACATACTAAAACATAGCCATCCTACCAAAAGCAATCTACAAATTCAATACACTCCACATAATTCTTCACAGAATTTGAAAGGACAATTCTCAGCTTTGTTTCAGTTTCACACACACACACACACACACCCCAAAAAACAAAAAACAGGAAAGCTAAAACAGCCCTGACTAATAAAAGAACGGCTATACATATCATCATCCCCAATCCAAAATTGCAGAGTTATAGTAATAAAAACAGCATGGCACAAAACCAGACATGTCGATCAGTGGCATCACATGATTGAAGACCTTGACATAAATCCACACATTTATGGACACATAATTTTTGAAAAAGAAGCCAGAAATACACATTGCAAAAAGACAGCATCTTCAACAAATGGTGCTAGTCAAACTGGATGGCTACATGTAGAAGAATCCAAATAGATCCATACATATAACTATGCACAAAATTCAGCTTCAAATGTATCAGAGACAAGATACACTGACCATGAGAAAGTGGGAAATAGCCTTGAATGCACTGCCACAGGAAATGACTTTCTGCACCGAACACTGATAGTGCAGATATCAACAGTTTGTAAATGGGAACTTATGTAAAACTGAAAAGCTTCTGTACAGCAAAGAACACCATCATTTGGACAAAACAACTATACAGCCAATAGAGAGCTAACATCCAAACCATATAAAGAACATAGAAAGAAAGGAAGAAAAGAAGGGAGGGAAAGAGGGAGAGGGAAGAAGGAAGGAAGGAAAGAAGGGAGGGAGGGAGAGATGGAGGGAGGGAGGGAGAGAGAAAGGGAGGAAGGAAGGGAGGGAGAGAGGGAGACAGACAGACAGACAGACAGAGATAGATAACTGGGTATCATGGAAGAAACACAGTTTTAAATGGTGTATCTATCTAAACAGAGAATTCTCAAAAGAAAAAAACTCAAACGGCCAAGAAACAACTAAAGAAACATCTTTAGTCATCAGGAAAATGCAAATCCAAATTACTTTGAGAGTCCATCTTACAACTGTCAGAATGGCTAAGATCAATAAAACAAGTGACAGTTCCTGCTGGCAAGGATGTGGAGTAAGGGGAACATTCAGCATTGCTGGTGGGACTGCAAACTTGTACAGCCACAGTGGAAATCAGTGTAGCGGTTCCTCAGGAAGATGGGATTCTATCTACCTCAAGACCCAGATACATCACTCTTGGGCATGTACACAAAGGATGCTCCATCCTACCACAGGGGCATTTGCTCAACATGTTCATTGCTGCTCTATTCATTTTTGGGGGGCCCTCTATTCAAAATGACCATAAATTGGAAATAACCTAGAAGTCCCTCAACAGATGAATAGATAAAGAAAATGTAATGCATTTACACAGTGAAATATTACCCAGATGTTAAAGAATTAAATCATGAAATTCACAGGTAAATGGATGAAACTAGAGAAAAATCACGCTGAGTGAAATAATCTAGACCCAAAAAGACAAATATAGTATGGATTCATGTATGTGGATATTATCTGTAAAGGCAATGATAAGCAAACTACAATATATAGAATAGGAAATGTGGAATAGGAGGAATAGATTGATCTCCCTAAGAAAGGAAAATAGAATAGGGAGTTATGGATGGATGCAGGGGTGGGGTGACTGGAACAGGAAGATCAAGCAAAGATGGGGAGACAAGAAGGGGGCAGGTGAGAGAATAAGAAGAGAGACAGCTAAAATTAAGGGTCATTTAAAGGGTAGTATTTGGAAACCTAATACAGTGGGAGTGTCCTGGAAAAAATTATAATATAAAGGTGATATAAATGAATTTGGCATATAATGAGGAAGACAGAGACCCAACTGGGCATCTCTTGTCATCAAATGAGTCTTCCAGTACCAGCAATGGGTTATATCTGAGTTGTTGTTTAAAGGGGCCACATGGGAACCCCCAAACAACATAGGTTGTCACCAAGTTGCTCTTCACAAATGAATGGCAAGACCCTATTGTTAAAAACAACTCCCACACACATCATTAAATATGGAGAAGTTGAGATTGTACTTAACTAGAACTTTCACCCTTATGGGCTAGAGTTCTTGGTACTGGAAAGTGCTCTGTAAGCTACCAAAGGAGACATATACACACCAACCCAGTTACAAATCCTTCGACCTATAATAGTGTCTTCCCTGCAAGATATGCTAGTGCAATAGTGGCACAACGCTTATGAGAATAATCAGCCAACGCAGAATTTGATTTAAGGCTCATTCCATAAGATGGAACCAAACTGACTGCTGCTTGGTGACCAAGAACCTGAGACTAAATAGCCCGAAAATCCAGAGGGGGAAATACTACTGTTCTTCTAAAGGAGCACAGCAATAAAAGGACTCCTAATGATCTACTATACTCATAGATAAAGTGTCTTGCTCAGCCACCATCAGAAAAGCTTTCTCCAGCAACAGACGGGAGCAAACACAGAGAGAGAGACCCACAGCCAGACAATATGCAGAGAGTAAGAGACCTCAGAATACTCAGTCCTAAGCAGGAAGTCTCTATCAAACCCCTCCCCTCAGTGCTCAGGGAACCCTGTGGAAGAGGAAGCAGAAAGAGTGTAAGAACCAGAGGAGATGGAAGACACCAAAGAAATAAGCCCTTTTAAACACAGCAGGACCAGCACACATGTGAACTCACAGAGACTGAGGCGGTATGCACAGGGCCTGCCCGGGTCTGAACCAGATGAGGTCCTAGAGCCACTCTGGAACCTCAAAATCTATTTTCACTTTGGTTAGTTTTATTTACCCACATGTATTAAAATCTCTCTGAAAGCTGGAGATTTTAGCTTTATGAAACATACACTTATGTTGACCTCAACCCTGTATGAATTCCTTCCTCGTACAGAGCACAGAAGTCAGTGTTTGGAAATGAACGCAGCACAAACCCTAATTCATCATCTATGAAGATTGTTGGGTGATGCCAAGAAAAGCAAGTTCTCTCTCAGCCCTGAACAAACCAACACCTTTCCATCCCCACTTTGGGTATCCAAGGGCAGACATTCCAAGCCTAGAGGAGAACACTAGCCAGGACTGTTGAAAAGGTTCAACATCCTGACTTCTTTAGAGAAATCCTATGTCACACCAAATCCAATCCAAAACTCAAAGTTCTGTATTCTCTGTGGTTCCCTGTATCAGGTAAAGAAGTTTCAGCTCATATTTCATCTCAACGACAAGGTGCCTGGCAGCGAGAAAATGCCTGTTGCTTTCTCTACTGACCTTGGGGTGTTTGGGGTCCCAACTGAAGTTCAATAATTTACTCCAATCACCAGAATGAGACTTTCATTAAACAACTGAGTTACTAGGGTCAATACCTGAACACTATGATGCTTATACTATTTTATCTCAGTCTACATGCTATGCATTCCTTCTGCAATCAAATTTCCACCATGATCCTCTTGATTAACTTAGCTTTTTCCAACTCAAGGCCCAGTAGCACTTACATATATTGTTGAGCATGTACAAGGGTGTTCCCCTCCCCCACTTAGCTATCACTATATGTCATTGTATACTTTCTTATGTGTATTCAGTCTGTCTCTTCCAAATTCAGAGTACAGAACTAGAAGGAGTGAGATGCCAATTTCTTTAAAACATTTAACTTAGAGCTCTGTTGGAGATCAGTAGTAAATAGAGGTTGTTTGTTCATTAGCTATGTTATTTCTTGAACTATGAATGAGCTTGAAGAGCGATAACAATGTGCCTTGCATATGCTCTGACGAAGAACAGAACAAGCTCTTTCCTCCTTACTACATGAGTTCAGCCTGCATAAGCAGCTGCCCATATTCTATTGTCACTCTGAGTCTTTAGGAGAATGCGGACAAAGCATACATACAGCTGCCTGGGGCTAGGCAGGCTGCACGAGTCAACTTAGCTAGAACAATCAATAAAAGAAATTAAGGCGCTGGCTATTATGTTCAAGGTGCTTTCGAGATAAATATAGGCAGCTAAAATTGTGCCCTCAAAAAATAGAAGTTTTAGTTCTGAGACTTCAAAATCAGACATTAATGCCACTTAGCAGGGTTAGTATACTAACCTAAGAACCACTGGAAATGTATTCTCACTTCTACACGGAGCACTTCCTTGAACCTGCACCTTGTTGTAAACATCACTGATGTTTGAGGCTGGGTCAGTACAGGAATATGGACCTAGTTAATTTTTCTATGCCTTGCATCAAGAAGTCAGTGATGTCAAATTTGCATGTTGACCATTGATATGTGTGCAGGATGTCTTAAGTCTACACTTAAACACTGATGTTTGAGCAATGAGTCTTAAGTCTATATTTACCACTGACGTGTGAGCACTGAAGTTACAATCTATTTAACCATTGACTTGTGAGCAATAAGTCATTAGTCTACTCCTTAACCATTAGTGTCTGAGAGTGAGTCTTTAATCTACACCTTAACCACTGACATGTGAACAGTGAATTAAACCTTGCCCACTGATATGTGAGCAGCGAACATTAAAAGTCTCCACCTTAACCACTGGTGTGTAAGTATTTCTGCCAACTATGCCTCTACACTGAGGTGACTTATGAACTTGCACTGTATGATCACCACCTTGCTGGGCCACGTCTTTAAAGCAGAACCATGGAAAATGTACATGTATGTGTCGAGTCTTAACAGTGTTTGGTCAGCTTGGCCTTTCAGTGTAGAACACACATAGCAGTCTGCTCTAGAGGGTTTTCCACTAAACATGCCATGTAATAAACTTCTCGACTTCAACCAACGGTGTTCTTATTGTCCCTGTTTATATGTTAGTGACCAAACAGAATCAGACAGCATTGCACCACACAGCAAGCCACAGCAGAACACCTGTATTCTGAATAATAAATCAGTCAAAACAAGAAACTCAGGCTGCTGCTGAATCTTGTGTGCCTCGAAGATTGTAAGCTTTCAATTTTTCTTCCACTCCTCAGCCATTCTTTATCATTTTTCTCTAACCTTTCTGTTGACAAACAACCAATTTTGTAACCTTTAATGATCTTGGTTGTGAAAACTCTTGGGCTTTAAAGAATTGCTGGTGTTTTGATAATTGTTTTTATAGCATGTTTAGGCCTACCACATAATTTACTTCATAAACAACCCAATGTGAACTTCATTAAGTTCTGGTGGGAAGGAACAACACTCTCAAAAGCTAGATTATTAAGAGAAACTGAAAGCAACTCGCAGTGGTTCTCACGACTTAGATGCAGTTTGCTATAAATAAGCTCAATGGTGCAGACCTCCAAATACTATATTTCAGTGTTTGTTCATAAAATGTAATTTGAAATGCATGTAGGATGATACAGCCTTTTTGTAAAAGGAAGTTATTATCTGTGATAAAAGCAGTTGTTGACATTAGAAATGCAGATGCAAAGATCCAGACGGGAAATTTAATAAAAAGAAAACAAATGTCGCAGGGAAAGGGGGTGGGAGGTGAAGTGAACAACACAGAAAACAAAGCCAGATGTGGCTACAGGCAAGACCTGGGTGCCGACCTTCCACAAGGGCCACTGACAACTCCTAGGAGTAGGACATGGCCCAGATTTAGAAAAGGAAAGTGAAGTACTGGATTCATGGCTGTGCGCTGCACCCGACCCCTGCACACAGAGCTGGGTAGCAGCCTTGAGAAGCACGGCTTCTTTTGTGTCTGAGGATAATCGAGCACAGTTTGCGCACTGTCCGGCCTCGCATTTCCCCTGCTTCCTCAGCAGCTGTTTTCCAGCAGGCCTCTACACAGTAGTTAATGAACTGGCTTTAATTACATGCCTAAGAGACCCACAAAGATGCAAGGCCGTGCTGTAGGAACTGTACAGCAGCATGTTTGAGTTAGTCTCAGATCATCTGTTAAATGTCAGGTTCCTTAAAGGAAACCCAATGACAAGCTCTGGCCTCCCTGCGCCCACACTGCGGTCGGCTCAGAAGATTGGTGTGGATCCCTAGCTTCTCCGAGACTCCTAAGTTCAACTTCCTGATGATCACCAAACCAAGTTGTTACGTTGTGGAGGGATATGCAGTCTCTGATGTTGAGATTGGGTTTGGGATAATGACTTCAATATTTCCTTTCAGCCAAATGTGTTTACCCCAGGCAGTTTTCTTTCTTCAATGCCCAAAATAATTTTGTGCCAAAGTAAATAGCAGAAATCCTGTAGATCTTCCAGGGATCATGGTTGGCCCCATCGAAATGTATCCGCGGACTCAAGGTTTCTCTTCAGTCTGGATTCCAGGTTAGGGCATTTGGGGGGAGAGGGTATGGCTGGAGAGACATCTCCGTGGTTTCTAGCACATGTTGTACAACCATGAGGAATGGAGTTCAGACCACAAGCCTTGTAGTCCTTTGATACCAGCAAAGTGGGCAGCAGAGACAGAAGGATCACTGGGACCTTCTGGCTGCTAACTTGGTCAAAGAATGTGAGTTCCTGGTTCAGAGAGAGACCCTGCCTCAAAGAAATAAGGAAGATACCTGATGTGCTCTCTCTCTCTCTCTCTCTCTCTCTCGCTCTCTCTCTCTCTCTCTCTCTCTCTCTCTCCTTCTCCCTCCCTCTTCCCCATGCCTGCCCCCTCTCTCTTACACACACACAGACACACACACAACCAGGGAGGACATGCTGAAAGTGTCAAAGGATAGTCACGTTGTCTGAGCCACCTGTAACCCCAGGGCAGCTCTCTCAGGAAAGAAGCTGCTGACAGTTCTCCAGCCTCTGGTACAATTTAGCTAACCAGGCAGAAGCCATGACAATGATGCCCTGTTGAGGTCTTACATTCCCATCACTCAAGACAAACTACAGTCTTGAGTATCACAAAACATTTGTCTTTTTCCTTCCTCTTTCTCTAACTAACATGCTGGAAGAGTAAAACTATAAAGGAACTAATGAGCTTGAAACCTGTGGGTGGTGTAGAAATACTTGGACCAGTGTCAAACCCATAAAAATTCCACAAAGAAGACAGCACCCAAAGGTATGCACAGGCCTTGTAGGAAAAGACTGAACGTAACCTCAGAAAGGTTGGCTGAATTTCCTGGATCCTCTAAGTCTTTTTAACTGTTACTTTCTGTTTTGTCAAGACAGAATCTCCCATAGCTTTTGCTGGCCTAGAACTCACTGTGTAGCTGGCCTGGAACTCACTGTGTAACTGGCCTGGAACTCACTGTGTAGACGGCCTACACTTGAGAAGCTTTTCCTGCTACTGTTTGCAAGTGTTGAGATTACAGGCATGTGCCTCCATGCCAGGCCAGAGAACTTTTTCTAACGGTATGACTTTCAACAAAAATAAAGCTTTTTTCCAGGTCTTGCCATAAGTATTTTTTTAAAAATAGCCGTAGCCACATCAATAGACATAAGATCAGAAAGATGTATAGTTGAGTTGTTATGATGATATACACATTAGGAAATTGGAGAAATTTTTTATAATATCTATTTGTTTGTTAATAAATATGTGTTTGTGTGTACACACATGCATGTGGGTCATGGCTCACATGTGGAGGTTAAAAGACAATTTGTGGGAATCAGTTTTCTCCTTCTACCATATGGGTTCAGGGATCGAATTTAAGCCCTTGGGATTGGTAGCCAACATTTTCCCCTTGAGTCATCTCACCAGGACTAAGAAAGTTTTTACACGTAAAGTTTCTTGAGCAATGCTTGCCAGCACTCAGTTGCTAGCTGGGACTCAGAGTCCTAGAACTCTTGACAGAGCTCATCACGGGCATTTCTAACTAATCTCTAGAAACCTAGAGCCCAACACCTGGCCGTGAGCACCTCCCTGTCACTCCTCTGTGGTCTGGAAAGACAGTTTCATAAGCACACTTGGGCCAGACAGAACATTTTTAGCCAAACAACTAAAAGCGGGGACTTTTAAAACCTGGGTATTAACACATAGCCATATTATTAACATATAACCATTTATTTTAAAGGGTTTCAAATCATCAGGCTACTCAAGAAACAAGTATTTAAGAAGACTGAGAGTAAAGACAATGAAGAACAAATCATACAAAGAATAATAAAATACAGGGGCCAGGAAGATGGCGGCTCAACTGGTAGAGGTACTTGCTACCAAGAACGATGACCACATCCTTTTCTCTGTCTTACTTGCTTATACTTTCTTTTATTGTTAACACTTTCCTTATTAATTGGAAAACACTAATAGAGATATTAAAAATACTAACCCTTTGCCAACTGTGTAATAAAAGGCCTCATGTTATAATGGGTCTCCCTCAACAGACTGTCTCTGTTTTCATCCTGATTAAGTTTGTTGACAGTTACTTGTACTCTTTTGTGCTTATTGAAGAAATCCTATTCTATTTCAGTGTCATAAAAACACTAGTGAGATGGTTCAACGGGTAAAGATGCTTGTTGCCAGTCCTGAGGATTTGAGTCCAATCCTCAGGACCTACATAGTGCAGGGAGAGAATCCGACTCCTGAAAGTTGTCCTCTGACCTCCACACACCATGGCATGTGTGTAGCATACACACACCTCTGACCTCCACACATCATGGCATGTGTGCAGCGTACACACACCTCTGACCTCCACACATCATGGCATGTGTGCAGCGTACACACACCCATACCCACACACACATAATTTAAATTTCTAAAAAATATTCTTTCTACATTTTCTTCTAAGACCTTTAAACTTTTGCTGGTCACATTTTGGATTTTAATCGTCTTTTCCTCTGGCTTCAATACTATCATATGATAGCGCTTGTAATTCTTCCTAGCGTACACACCGGCTGCGCACACACCGGCTGTCCCAGCACCGCTTGCTGCAGAGCCCACCATCTCCAGCTCTGTCAGCACTGAGGCTTCTAACATCTGCAGTCCCCTCATTCCCTCCCTTTCGTCATTCTTGGCTCGCAGACGCTATTAGCCTAACATTGCACAAACCTCTGTGACCTGCTTCTCCTTAAGACAGACTTGACTGTCTTATTAATTCACTCTTCCATTTAAATCTAAGAAACTATTAAATTCTGTAAGAAAAATACATCCTGTTGGTATTCTTTTACTGAAACTGCATTGAATTAATCATCACTTGTAGGAGAATTGGCATTTTTATTGGTGTTTTATATAGTTCTCTCAACATTTATTCCACTCTCTTGATTATAATTGAATATGTCATCATCTTCTACATGAAGGGCCATCACAACATTTGTCAGACATGTGTTAGGCATCCTACCTTTGGCTCCCACAATATCCTGTGCTTAGGAGACCAAGCTACCCAGTGCTCATCATCCTTGGTTGGACAGGGGTTGCTGTTCATAACCTGTTGCTGAGGTGAAGGAAGTTGCATTCCCAATCTGGTCTGCTAAGGTTTCATCACAATGGTTGATGAATTCCATCAAGAGTTTTCTCTGAAGCTGTGCCACCATGAAGGCTTGTGTGTGTGTGTGTGTGTGTGTGTGTGTGTGGTTGTTGTTGTTGTTGTTTTCTCCTTAGAGTTATAAATAGGATGTGATACAGTTCATTTTACAATATTAGATCCGTCACTCCTGAAAACGCCTTTCTGCTTTTCAGTCGGGCTGAGAGAGGCCTCCATGGATAGGAGCACTTGACATTAAGCCCGACAGCCTCATTTTCATCCCTGGGACCCACACCCTGGAAAAAGAAGTGACTTCTACAAGTCTCTCCTTCTGATCTCCATATGAATGCTGTAGAATAAGCACACTCACACACATGCACACACATGCACACACATATAAATAAATACATGTAAAACGTGACTTAAAACTGATACTGTATTTGTCTACTGTACAAGAGGGAAGTTTCTGTTCCTTGAAAGACTGCAAGCGTGCAGCTACTTCTTCCCTAAGTCTACATAAACGCTGTTTATGAAAGTCTCTGGGACTGGTGTTGATTTTGTGGGAAAGGTTTTTAACTACTGCCTTAAATTCCTTAAAAATTATCGACTCCTCCGGGCGTTTATTACTTTTTAACTCAGGTCTAAAATCTATGCTTTTCTAGGAATTTTTCCATCTCAACAGTCTTTAAGGAAGATCAAGTGAATCATAATATTACCTTAAATGCAGCTGCTGATGCAGCGCTGTGACCTTGATTCACCCCGGTCACATCGGCTTCTTCTTTCCCTTCTTCCTGCTCTACCTTTGGGGTCATCGCTAAAGGCCAACACATTTTAGTACATAGCAGTCCCTGCATTTGTTAATAACCACTTTTAACTATTTTTTAATTTCTATGATGTTTTTGAGCTATAGGTCTTCTTTTCAATTGTTATTTCTAAATGTATGAAGATCATTTTAACTTTATTTTTACCTTTAATTTCCAGATTACTTATAATGAGAGAATTTAAAACTTCTAGCCTTGCTTTATGATCTATTAAGCAATCAATTCTCTAATTAATCTATTAACTATTAATCTATCAAATTTTTTTTTGGTCTGTCTAGACAGGATTTCTCTGTGTAGCTCTGGCTGTCTTGAAACTCACTCTGTAGACCAGACTGGCCTCAATCTCACAGAGGTTCATCTGCCTCTGCCTCCTAAGTGTTGGGATTAAAGTTGTGTGCTACCACCACTCAGCTCTATTCATTATTTTAACTTTTAAAAAATATGCAGTTTCATACCTAAACATAATAAAGGCAATATATAGCAAGCCAACAGCCAACATCAAACTAAATGGAGAGAAACTCAAAGTGATCCCACTGAAATTAGGAACAAGACAAGGTTGTCCACTCTCTCCATATCTATTCAACATAGTTATTGAAGTCCTAGCTAGAGCAGTAAGACACCAAAGGGAGATCAAGGGGATACAAATTGGAAAAGAAGAAGTCAAATTCTCACTATTTGCTGATGATATGATAGTTTACATAAGTGATCCCAAAAATTCTATCAAGGAACTTCTACAACTCATAAATACCTTTAGTAATATAGCAGGATACAATATTAACTTGAAAAAAATCAATAGCCCTTTACACGGATAATAAATGGGCTGAGAAAGAAATCAGAGAAACATCATGTTTCACAATAGCCACAAATAACATAAAATATCTCGGAGTAACTCTAACCAAACAAGTGAAAGACCTGTATGACAAGAACTTTACATCTTTGAAGAAAGAAATTGGAGAAGACACCAGAAAATGGAAAGATCTCCCATGCTCTTGGGTAGGTAGAATTGACATAGTAAAAATGACGAACTTACCAAAATCAATCTACAGATTCAATGCAATGCCCATCAAAATCCTAGCAAAATTCTTCACAGACCTCAAAAAAAAACCAATACTCAACTTCATACGGAAAAGCAAAAAACCTAGGATAGCCAAAACAATTCTGTACAATAAAGGAACTTCTGGAGGCGTCACAATCACTGACTTCAAATTCTACTATAGAACTACAGTTCTGAAAACAGCCTGGTATTGACATAAAAAAGACAGGAGGGTCAACAGAACTGAATCAAAGACCCAGATATCAATCCAAACACCTACAAGCACCTGATTTTTGACAAAGAAGCAAAAAATATAAAATGAAAAAAAGAAAACACATTAAACAAATGGTGCCGTTATAACTGGATATCAACATGTAGAAGAATGAAAATAGATTCATATCTATCACCATGCACAAAACTCAAGTCCAAATGGGTCAAAGACCTCAACATAAAGCCAGCCACACTAAACCTCATAGAAGAGAAAGTGGGAAGTACAATTGAACGCATTGACACAGGAGACCACTTCCTAAATAGAACCCCGGTAGCACAGACACTGAGAGAAACAATAAATGGGACCTCCTGAAACTGAAAAGCTTCTGTAAAGCAAAGGATACAGTCAACAAGACAAAACGACAGCCTAAGGATAGGAAAAATTCTTTACCAACCCCACATGAGTCAGAGGGCTGATCTCCAAATTATATAAAGAATTCAAGAAATTAGTTATCAAAAGAACAAATAACCCAATTTAAAAAAAAATGGAGTACAGGCCTAAACAGAGAACTCTCAAAAGAGGAATCTAAAATGGCTGAAAGACACTTAAGGAAATGTTCAACTTCCTTAGCCTCAGAGAAATGCAAATCAAAACAACTCTGAGATTCCATCTTATACCTGTCAGAATGGCCAAGATCAAAATCATTGATGACAACTTATGCTGGAGAGGCTGAGATAAAGGGAACACTCCTCCATTGCTGGTGGGAGTGCAAACTGGTACAGCCACTTTGGATATCAGTGTGGTGATTTCTCAGAAAATTAGGAAACAACCTTCCACAAGACCCAGTAATAGCACTTCTGGGTATGTACCCAAAGGATACTCATCATACCCCAAGGACATGTGTTCAACTATGTTCATAGCAGCATTGTTTGTCATAGCCAGAACCTGGAAACAACCTAAATGCCCCTCAACTGAAGAATGGATAAGAAAAATGTGGTACATTTACACGATGTAGTACTACACAGCAGAAAAAAAAATGACATCATGAAAATTGTGGGCAAATGGGTGGAGCTAGAAAACATCATTTTGAGTGAGGTAACCCAGAAACAGAAAGACAAATATCGTATGTACTCACTCATAAATGGCTTTTAGACATAAAGCAAAGAAAAACCAGTCTGCAATTCACAATCCCAGAGAACCTAGACAACAAAAAGGACCCTAAGAGAGACATACATGGATCTAATCTACATGGGAAGTAGAAAAAGACAAGATCTCCTGAGTAAATTGGGAGCATGGAGACCATGGGAGAGAGTAGAAGGGGTCGGTGGAGGAAGGGAGGGGAGTGGAGAAAAACAAATAGCCCAATAAAAAACATTTTAAAAAGTATGCAGTTTTCTCTGGCAAGTTTTCCACACATACACATTTCATGTGTGTAAATACAAGTATAGTCTCTCTAGATACATATGCTCTTCAAATCTTGTTTGTTAATGATTTTAATGGGACTCTTAGTTGTAAGAAATGGATGTTTTAGAAAATTGTCGACTTCTCCCTTGAAGTAGCCCATTTCTGCTCTGTGCATATCTATAGACATTGAGATCCATAACTTCTTGTTTAACAGAAACCATTGCTAATAGGTTCAAGCTGTCTAATAGGTTATTTTACCCTTAAATTTAGTGTTAAAATGCCTTTCTAAATGGCTTCTGAAGAACCACCTTTCAGAGACTTGCTGTCAGGGTGTAATGATGCATGTCTGTAATCCCCACACTTTAGAGGTAGAATTAGTAAAATCTAGAGTTCAAGGTCATCTTTAGCTACAGTAAAGGGTTCCAGGCTAGACTGGCCTTCATGAAAGCCAGTCTCAAAACAAACAACCACAACCAACAACTTGGTGCTAGCGTGGACAGGTCTGGAGGAGACATTTAAGAGCTATGTCCCTGGTGACATGTTTTCAGTCCTTGGGCATGCCCAGAAAGGGGAAGGGCTGTGTTTTGCTGCCTCTTTCTTATGTGTGTGTAAGCATGCATACACCTGTGCTCATACATGCATACACCTGTGCTCATACATGCATATACCTGTGCTCAAACATGCATGGGCCAGAGGAGGATATCTGTGGAAAGACTCTCTATTTTCACTTAAGTTTTGGAAGCAGGGTCTCTCACTGAACCTGAAGCATGCCAGTTTAGCTAGAATGGCTGGCCAGCAAGCTGCCACGGTCGGCTAGTGGGCGCCTCTCAGAGCCCGGGCTGCGGGTGTGTGGAAACTGCCCAGCTTCCACGTGAGTTTTAGAGGTTTGAGCTCCAGTCCACTCGCTTTCGCAGAAAGTGTCCTCGTCACTAAACCATCTTCCCGCTCGGTCCTTTCCCTTTTGATTCCTAGCCACAAGGTAAGGAGTTTTGTCCCACCACACTTCCCATTCTGATCTCCTGCCAACCACAAGCCCCAAAGCAACAGGGGCTATAGATGGAAACAATCAGGCAAAATAAGCCTTTCCTTCCAAGTACTGGCTACCCAGACAGAAGGCTGGCAGGTAGCTTTTCTTCATGGCCCATATTTGTTTAATTTGTTTAAAAGGATACCAGCATACTGAACTAGTCAAATAAAAGACAGAACTCAAGGAGCTGGGGGTGCGGTTCAGTAACAGGTCATTTGAATGGGCATGCAAAAGGTCCTGAGTTCCATCTTTAGTACTGCACTCAGAAATAAAAATTTTTTAAAAATACAATGAATTCAAAATCATCTCGTGGGTACACATTGCTTACAGCTGGAACACAGCTTACTAAGACAACTTTGAAGAGTGAAAGATCGTGTTCTTTTACTGTAGCTCTCCCTTATCACGACTCCCTGTAATTTTTTTCAAGCGCTCCCCACTACTTAAGAGCCTCTAAGGTTAAGTTATTCAAGTGTAGTCTAAGCGTTGGTCAGATTGAAACCCAAAATGAACTTCCAAGTCCCACACACGGCTCTCCGAGCTTAACCAAAGCACTCCCAGAATCCCATTCTCAGTCTCTCTAAAACACAAAACCGAGGGCCAGATGTGATGACGCCTTCTATCCCAGCACTCTGGAGGCTGAAGCAGGCAGAGCTCTATGAGTTGGAGGCCAGCTTCATTCCAGGTTCATCAGGGCGACATACAGAGACCCTGTCTCAAAAGAAACAAAACAAACAAAGGAAAAGCAGTGCAACGTGATGTAAGAGAGTGGTGAACTCAAGAACAATCTAAGCTACAATGGAAGGCACTGGCTCAAAAAAAAATATTTTAGGCCAATCAACAAATAAAAAAATCAAACATTGAAATATTAAAAAACATTATTCAAAAGTGTCAACAATTGGTGTGAGGGTTTTTCATCCAATAATCTCTTTGCTTGTGATATTTTGTCTGTTGAGATAGGGCTTCATTTTGTGAGCAAGTATCACAGCTCCAATAGGCTTAAACTCACCCTCCTGGGTGTTGGGACTGCGGTGTGTGCCACCACACCTAGCCCAATGCACATCTGTACAGCGGTGTCAAGCTGAGCTTAAGAGGAAGCCCCTGCTACCCTACTCATGCGCTCACTGCAGTGTTTTCTCCACGCGTTTGTTTTCAGGCTTCCCAAACAGGCAGAAAATTAAGTAAGCAGCCTTGGAACAGGAGCTGGAAATTGGATCAACGCTTACGAACACCGACTGCTCTTTCTGAGGGCTTGAGTTCAACTCGCAGCACCTAAATCCATCTGCAACTCTAACTCCAGAAGATCCAACACCCCCTTCTGGCACTCACAGGGCAACTGCAGTCACCGGTACAGACCCACACAGGGACAAAATCAAAAATAAAATATTTTTTAACTTAGAACAGAAGCAAATTCTGTGGAAACATGAAATAGAACAGAGAGGTGGCCTTTCAGAGGCAGGATTGGACACAGCTAGCAGCGTGTTGTCACTTGATAAGAGGTCCGCTCACCTCGGTCAGTCAGCGCTTAGGAAGGGGGCAAAGGAAGATTTTGAATACAAGCCCAACTTGAGCCACATAATGAAACCCTTTCTCAAACCAAACAAAACTGAACCAAGGTAAAAATCAAAGAAACGAACATGATCATCTGGAGAGTGCCCTGAAGACCATGAGAGAAGATATAAGATCTGGGGTGAAGGGGGCCAATTGGAAGGATGGCAGAGGCCTCTTTGCAAGGGCCACGAGCAGCAAAAGCCTGGGGTAGTGAAGGTAGGATTTCTTCTAGACACTGGATGAAGGATCACGTGTGGGGAAAACCAGAAATCCTTGAGAAACAGAGGTCTAATGTTGAAGAAGTGGCTGCCATCCCACTGTCTTTGCTTTGCCAAATGCAAAATGTTCCCTCCAAAGATATGTCCCTCTAACCAGGTCACACTTCCTAACCTCCCACTGGCGGAATCAGTGCTTTCGGGATCCATCGCCACATCACCAGCAGCTGGGGCAAACCGATAGCATCCATGCACTTCGGGAGACAGCTCACCTCCAAGCTTTCTTTCTTTCATTCTCAAAACTGGAGAAAAAGTGAGCCAACGTACACCAGTCAGACCTGTCAGTAGCCCATCAAAGAAGCATCCTCACCTGAGAAACTGTGGAGAATCCAAAGAAAGCCCCTAGAGCAACTGGGTACCTTGAAGATTGGATAAAGCTGCTAGTCATCACTGGGAAAAGAGGCTGGTTTTGCTAGCTACACTTGAAAGTGAAAAGTGTTGGGGACCATGGACCCCCAGACCCTGAATTTCCTGTGACCCCTGACTGCCAGAGTAAACAACTTGTTTTCCTATGCTTGCAGCTGCTCTGAGCAAACAACTTGTTTTGCAGCTGCTCTGAGCACGAGACCCTCAGGAGTTCCTGATGGCAGGGCAATGGTTTCTGGTGGGCTTGCAGCTTACAAGGAGACCCTATGTAAGCTGCCCTGGAACACAATAAAGTGGACATTCTTGGGGAATTCTTGGCCTTACCCCCCTCTCGCTCACTCGCTCGCTCTCTCGCTCACTCTCTTCCCCCCTCTCTCTCTCTCTCTCTGTGTGTGTGTGTGTGTGTGTGTGTGTGTGTGTGTGTGTGTGTGTGTGTGTGTGTGTGTGTGTGTGTGTGTGTGCGCGCGCGCGCGCGCGCGCGCGTTTCAATCTCCAGCCCCTTGCCCAACTAGCGAACCATACCGTAGCACGTAGAGCAGGCATTGCACTTAGAATGAAACGCTTTCCTGGCTGGAAAGACGCAGATGAGTAGGGACAATTAAAATGCCATGGAAACATCTTGCTGTTCTTGTGTTAAATGAATGCCCAATCTGCAAATTTTAGAAATAAGTGTTTGTTTTTACATCCTGTGTCTTAATGTAACAAATTTTAGCAGGATGGGGAGGAATCCCAAGATGAAGGCAGAGACAAAGACTGAAGGGAGAAAAAGACACAGAGGAGGGAGGAGGGAGGCAGAAAGGGAGCTAGAGGCAGAAGACCAAATGTGCTCTGCTGGGGCTGGCAGGGAGGAAGGGAAGGAAATCCCACACCTTTGAGGTTTGTTTGTCTCATTTTTTAAGTTCTGCAAAGAACAGATAAGAAGGTGACTGGGAGAGCGGACTAGTGGGAGAGGGCAAGGGAGGCTTTAGAACATGTTAATACAGAAGCAGAGGGGGGGCTCGCTTCCTGCTGCTGGGGTTTCTTCTCTGAGTAAGAAGACCAGCGCCAGCTAACAATGCTATCCCACATCCTCTCCAGTGGAATTTCCTGTGCGCCCTCCACCAACTCTGTTCACCAGTATGAAAGACAACATTCAGGTCTCACGGGGACCCAGTCCCAGAACCTGCAATTCATGGTCCCTCCACCTGACCAGTCTCTTGCCTCCTCAGTGCCGGAGGCCCATGGAAAGAACCTTGCTCGAAGCCAAGCAAAGCCAAAACCTGTATGTATGCTTGGAGCTGTGGAAACCCTCACCATCCAGCTATCGTGACAGATATTCAATAGCCCTCAGTTTCTACCTGTGCGTGCATCACAGTGGGGTTCTGCTGAGGTAGGGGAGCTATGGGCTTGTCTGCAAAATGTCAACCTCTCCAGCTTTCTGGCCTGAACCATTTTGTATCCTCTGGAGCCTGACAAACAAAGTCGTGTTCATAGAGGAAAGACTCCATAAATTTAGAATTGGACTAAAACTGGGGCCAGCTGAGAGGTCACACAGCTCATTAGCACGAAAGCTTGGGTCCTCTGGGATCCCGTTCCAGGACTCTTTCAACTTGACCACAGCCTCTCACTCACTCAGCAGACTTTCCTTCTTCCAGACAGCAAAAATGCTTACTTATCAATAGCCATCTAGACTCAAATTACTTCCTATGTTCCTGTTTCCTCTAGTGTATCTCTGGTGGCCTGTATTTTATTGTAACACTGGGTCTCGAACCCAGGGCTGTGCACATGCTAAGAAAGGCCCTACCACTAAGCTACACCTCAACCCTCTGTTCTCTTTCTAATCCATACCATGCAATATCTACAGACGTCACTGAGCTTATAAAACAGAGTCACCTCTTTGAGGGTGCAAGCATGAGACACACAGATCACGTTTATGTGGGGGCGATGCAGCAGTGTGGGACCCTCTGCATATGCACTGTGGGTCACACCTAACAAAAGGCTGAAGCAGTGCTGGGCTTGGGATCTTCCAGTTACAACCTAAACCCTAGACACACACACCCTTTGATTTTCCTGGTTCAAAATACCAGAAGAGGGAATTGTTCCGTCTTATAGGGAGCCATCCTATTGGACAGAGCCTTTGCCAGGTGATTTAATCCTTTTCAAAGATACTGCCTCCATATCTGGGAAACCACGCCTCTCCAAGACATCTTCTCTGAGAAGTAGAATCTCTGTTTCCTGACGCTGTCGTCGTCTTCTTCTTCCTCCTCCTCCTCCTCCTCCTCCTCCTCCTCCTCCTCCTCCTCTTCTTCTTCTTCTTCTTCTTCTTCTTCTTCTCTTTTTAAGATTTAGCTGGGCCTGATGACACACAACTTTAATGTCAGCACTCAAGGAAAACAGAGGAGAAAAATATATAGTTCAATAAAAACAATTAAAAATTTAAAAAGAGGCAAACAGAAAGATCTTTATGAGTTTAACACCAGCCTGGTCTACAAATCAAATTCCAGGCCAGTCAGGGCTCCACAATGATGTTTCAACATCTCTCTCTACTCTCTCCAAAAAGAGAGAGAAAGAGAGAGATTTTTACATTTTGAGCTTTATGTACATTTTTAGCTTTACAGGTATGAGTGTTTTGCCTGTGCATATGTGTGTGTACACTGTGCATGCACAGTGCCCAAGGAGACCAGAAGAGGGTCACAGATCTTCTGAAGCTGAAGTTACAGCCAGTTTATGAGCCCCCATGTGAGTGCTGGGAACCTGATACTGGTCCTCTGAGAGAGAGTAACCTGTGCTCTTAACTGCTGAGCCACTTCTTCAGCCTGGAATCTATTTTCATAAAATTTAAAAAAGATTCTATAGCCCAATAAAAAAATCCTACAAGAGGATTTTTGGTCACAGCCCCTAGATGAAGGAAGTTGCTTCTGAGATGAAAGCTCAAGGGACCTAAGAGGCACTCTGGATACTCCAGGGAGTCCAGCCATGCTTTCTAGAAGGAGGTTCTGAATTATCCTTATACAACTTAGTAATAAAGCCTTTTTGCTATGTTTTCTTTCTGTGGGTTTCTCTTTCTTGGAATTCATCTGACTGCTGGAACGGAGACAAAAGCATGAGAGGATGGCATCCCTTGGCTGAAGGAGCTCTGCTTGTGTGGAAGCTGGCCCTGGGACAGACTGCAATCCTGTGTTAGTTTGTCCTCGACTGCTGGGGAAAACGCTGTGACCAAAACAGCTTGGGAAGGAAAGGGTTTACTTCTTCTACAGTTTCTAGTCTAGCGTGGAGGGAAGCCAGGGGAGGATCTCAGGGAGGGAGTCGGAAGTCGGAAGCCTTTGGAGACGTGCTGCTGTCCTCTTACTCCACACAGCTTTCTCAGCTTTACTCTTTAAAGTACTCAGGGTGGCACCGCCCACAGTAGGCGGGGCCCTCCCTGCAGCAAACAGCTCCTTAAAACACCTCACACACTTACCTGCAGGCCAACCAGATGGGAGCACTTTCTCATGTGAGTTCCCCTCTTCCCAAATGACCGTGGCTTATATCAAATGTACAAAAAATAGACAGCAACAACAAAAAACTAATCAGTACACCCTTCAATCATAGGACACACAGTGAGCATCCAAAATAACATTCTTCTGTGATCTTCAAGTTGGTATACTCAAAAATTTGCGGCAAACTAACTTAGGAATAAGAAAAAGTGTGTTTCTTAAATAGGAATCTTGAAGTCCAATTGGCTCAAGTAACATCAGTTATTTGTCTTTTGACTTAGCCATCCATCTGTCTATCAATCCTTCCAATATCCAACCGTGTGTGTGTGTGTGTGTGTGTACACATTCATCATTCACCGATTCATCCTTCCATCTATCTATGAAGGCATACAACCATTGATCTATGATCTACCTACCTATTCATCCATCTGTCCTCTCCCCAGTCCATCTGTCCATCTATCTACACATCCATGCATCCAACCTTCCATCACCCTTCATCCTTTGTGCTTATATTATTCTCTGGTAGTTTCTACTACATCATAAGGAGGAAAGCCCCCTAGCTCTCGTATTTTGTCTCTTTGAGGAGACCAGTTTTTCTCAATACTTACATCAGTCTCTGAAAAAAAAGTTTCTCTGACCTGACTGGGTCTCACACCCACTCTTCGAGAGGAGTGGGGTTGGTTGCCAGCTCTTAATTGGCTAACCCACGAGAAGCATACAAAATTTGATAATATCAGACAAACCAAGTTGTAAGCGATATCTGCTGTGTGGGTGTTTATTATAATGCAATGACAATGACTTTCTCTGTGGTTTGCAATGTGTATCATACTATAACACCAAGATTCCTAAAACTCTAACAGGCACTTAAATATATTTAAAGGAAATTTCCCTATTACACAAGTACGCACACATGCACAAACACTACAACTCTAATAGAAATGCTGATTTAAAGTGGTGCCAAGGAACAGTTTCACAGGGAAGTAAATCAAAGATATATCAGATCACCTGATTCGTTGATTTGAAATGACCTTGTATAAACTGTGCGAGAACCTGAAGAGATGGGGGTTGGTTTAGGCACTCTTTCTTAGGAGCCATTTTTTAGACACTAAACTCTTTCTTCACTTAGAACCCAGAAGCCCGAGTTCCATGGAATCAGTGAAGTGTAAATGAGTCTCCTGAAAGGTAGAGAGAGGGGAAGAAAGGCTCTGGGTTTTGATATACAGTGTGGAGAGTACAGGTCAGCGGGGGAAAAGAAGGTCATTCAAACAAAGACCCCCAAGAGGCCTACAAATGTGTCTCATTTTGTGAGTATTACACGTGCCGGGGAGAGAGGGCGTCAGATATTGATTTACGGACCAGACCACCAAAGGCAGCTTCCCGTCTGTCTTTAAAGGCATTGCTCATTACCTTTGGGGAAGAAGGAAATCCAGCAGGAAGGCTTGCAATCATGGAGGAGCTGACTATCCCAGCACGAGTTATGCAAACCCTTTTCCTGCCTGATCTGTCAGTGCAATTAGGTCACCCTAAGGAGCAGGGCGGAGCAGAGCCTGGGGAGGATGGAAATCCATGCTGAAAGGCCTGCTGTAAATGACTGGGTGGTGCAGGCCCCTAGCTCCTTGCTCCTTCCGCTACTTACAAGAATCACACAGACTCTGGACTATGGTCTGTGGTGTCTCTGTCATTTTGCTCCTGTCCTCCTCTACTTTTGGCTCTTAGAATCCTTGTGCTCTTGAGGGAAGAGCTGTGATGCAGATGTAGCTGAGCACTCTGCAGACACCTTCTCTATCTACTCTTTGGCCAGTTATGAGCTTCTGTATTAACCAACATTCGGGGCAGTTTTTTCAAATGCTAACAAGACTATTCCCACGCAGCCTTCAAACCTCTATGAAGCAGAACATGGTGGCACACAGTGTACTCTCAGCACTGAAGGCTGAGACATGAGGAGCACTATTTCTAAGCTTCTTATGCTACAATAGAGAGAGCCTACTTCAAAATTAACAAACAAGGATTTAAAAGGTTTGAAGTCTTTCTGTCGGCTTCTGCAGCCTGACACATGTTCCTGGCTCATACCTCCTCTTTAAAAGGCATTTCTGTTTTCCCTGAGATGGAGTTTCATTAAGCCCAGGATGGCCCTGAAGTCCCGGGCTCTGGCAATCCTCCTGCCTTAGCCTTCACAGCCACTGGGCCTGTGACTGAGCGCTATCAGCGCTGGTTTGAATATGCTGTTTTTGTCACCACTTCGTTTTTGCTTTCACATTTGTTTGGGTTTTGATCCAGGATCTTTCTCTGCAGTCCAAGCTTGCCTCAGACTCACCAAACTCCCTTTTAAATCACAATGCTCTTCACCTAGAATGTTCTACACAGCACCTATTGCATTCCTGTGTTAATTTAATGAGTCCACAGCCTTCCAGAGTTTCTGAGGCTGGCCTTTCATGGGTGTAAACGTTGAAAGGTGGAGGTTCAGGTCTTCAGAAATCAACAATCTCATTTTCACACTGAACTTCAGACTCCAGCCGCTCTTCTCTCTTTGCTCCCAGCTTCCCAGCTTCCTCTGCTATAAACTCCAAACGTGATATGCTACCCACCACAGGCCCAAAGGCAACCAACCCCAGATTGAAATCTCCAAGAGTGTGAGCTAAATAAAGCATTCTTTTCAAACTGATCACCTCAATTATTTTGCTACAGTAACTCAGAGCCAATAAAGAAAGCCAAGGAAAACAGGACTTTCTCATCTTTCTAGACTAGGGGACCCTCATGCTCTTGACTCTCTCTCCCTCTCTCTGTCTCCTTTCCTAGAAAGTGAAGTCAACATCAGTTTCTGGTTGGCAGTAGGGTTCCTTGGTGTGAGGGGCACTACTTTGACCTGGTCGATCAAGCCTAGTTTAGGTGCTCTAGCCAAACCAATGGGCTCCTGTAAATCGTATCCAGCAGTAAGCTTTTAGACACATTTCTAACATCCACTGAAGCCACACGGAAGAATCCTTTGCTATCAAGTGTCAAGGAAGGAGACCTTCTGTTTCTTAGTGGTCATGTGGTTTCATAGAGAACAGCAATGTGGGCCAGGCATAGCGCACAGTCCTGTAATCCTAACACTCAGGAAGCCGGGGCAGGAGGTGTCGGGGTTCAGTCTCAGGCTGAACTTCACAAGGAGACTGCCAAAGAAGAGAGAGAGGGATCCTTAGCCCACACTCCGGCTGCTGAGTTTTCTCCCTGCTCCTTTAGTTCTTCCTTTACAAGATGTTTCAAATTTCTTGCCAGTCATGGTGGTTCATGCCTGAAATTCCAACACTCGGGTGGCTTCGAGAAGCAGGAAGACTGTCTTGAGGTTGAAGCCAGCCTGGGCTCCATAGTGAGATCCTGTCTCAACAACTAAATGTGTACAACATTAGAAAATAAGAGAAAATATTTATACATTCAAATCCCTAACACTCCCAAGGATAGGATCCAACAGGTCTGCCACCTTCTTCCTGTCTCCTCTCCCCCTGCCTCCTCCCCTTGCCTCCCCTTCTCCCTGCCATTCCCCCCACCTCTCTCCCCCCCTTCCCCTCTCCTCCCCCTGCTTCTACCCCCAGCCATCCAGTCTGTTTCCTGGCCCTCCCTTTCTCCCCAAGTCACTTTTGCTAGTCAGCAGACAGCCAAGTTCGTGTCCAGCCACAGACCCTTTCCCATGATGAAAATAGAAGCATTTTCTGAAATTTCTTTGTTAAATTCTCTCACGTGTGTGTATGAGAAAAAGAGGGAGGGCTTCTCTCAGGGCTCAGAGGAGTTAAAAAGTTGCGTGCTGGTGGTGAACAACTTTTCTCATTCTGTTTATGTTTCTTCCCTGTCCCACAATTTTAAGTGACTCAGACATCCGAAAAGATGGCTTCCAGGTCGGGGGAGGGGTGGCCTCAGAGGTAGCTGCTGCTCACACTAGAAAGGGTGTCTTGCACAGAACACCTAAAGAATCTGGGAGCCTGTTTTAACCCCAAAAGCCAGTCTCCAAATTTCATATTTTCCTCTTAATTCTTGTCTTCTTCTCCATCTAGCCACTGAGCAGTATCTTATTGTTGCCAGTAATCTGAAGGCAGGAGTCACTTTCTTGGTTCCCACCCACAGACCACTGCATCACATTTTGAGCCATTTTGCTCAGCAGTGGTGAAATAAGCAAAATATTCTAGTAAAGAAAAATTAGATGGATAAAAATCATGAGATAGACTGTTCTTTTGTGAAGGCCTTTATATTTTTACATCATGAGATTGTGGAAATAAAGGATTAGGAGGAGGAGGAACAGGAGGAGGAGGAGAAGGAGGAGGAGGAGAAGAAGAGGAGGAAGAGGAGAGGAGGAGGAAGAGGTAATGCCAGTCAGAGGACTCAGTATATAAAGGCCCTTGTCACCAAGCCTGAGGACCTGAGTTGGATCCCAGAGCTCACAAGGTGGAAGGAGAAAGCCCAACTCCCACCCACTGCCCTCTGACTTCTGTGTGTGGATCATGCTATGTCCACACACACATATGCAAAAAGTGGGGGTCAGGAATGCAGCTTGGAGGCAGAGCCCTTGCTTCCTTTGCTCCTAAGGGTCTGATCCTTAGTACCAGGGAAAAAGAGGACAGAGAGGAGAGGGAGGAAGGGAAGGAGAGCGCAGAAAGGGAATGAGGGCAATGAGAGAAGGAGGAAGGAAAAGGGGGAGAAATTGAAACGGGTATGAAAGGAGGCACTTGGTTTGTACAAACCGTTAAACATCTCCGGAGGCCCTACTGTTCTCTCTGTCCTGGCCACGCAGGATTTTGTTGACAGTGATTTCTTTTTTTCTTTTGTTTGTTTGTTTTTTGTTGCTGGTTTTTTTGTTTTTTGTTTTTTTCGAGACAGGATATCTCTGTGTCACTTTGGAGCCTGTCCTGAACTCACTCTGTAGACCAGGCTGGCCTCAAACTCAGAGATTCACCTGCCTCTGCCTCCTGAGTGCTGGGATTAAAAGTGTGCACTACCACTTCCTGGCTGTTGGCAGCTATGCAAATACTATGGGGTTAATGACAAATAAAATATATGGAGTCTAATTTATCTACCCCCCAAGTGACATTTGTACTTCGGTGACCAAATAGCCTTCTGGGCACTAGCCAGATTTGGGGTGCAGGATGGGATTGGCAGGAAAACATTTCCTGTACTTTTGGGAGGAACTGACTAAACTAGAATCTACTACATTTAAAAACTGCCCAGAGCTAAGCCCTCACGGGGCCAGGTGTGCAAGTAGCCACTCATTAAGGAAGGAAACAGCACATCCTCCTGAGCCTGAGTCTCAGCTGTCCTTGACAGGTATCTCCCCTTTCCTGGAGTGTGGAGAACTTAGCAGAACCTCTGCGCCTTCTCTGTGCTCTGAATGCCAGAGTGCTTCCCAAAAAAACTCGGCTCTGTAATATTTCCTCAGTTCCGCCTTGGCGCACCCTTAGTCCTGCTCCCCGCAGCCCTGGATGGCCCTTATCCTGTGGTCACCATAGCTCTGTTATCTCGAGGGCTCTATTTTTAAACAAATCCCTTTTTATCTTCCCTTCCAAGGCCCCTTCCACCGGGGCCTACTGTCTGTTTCAACGAGGTAGCCCCACACAGAAGGCACTCAATAAATATTTGCCAACTGATTTCTGAAGCATCTGTGTAGTTGATATCTGGAGTGCTTTTCCTGCATTTAGGTCTCTCTCCCAGGCTGGAGGCCACAGTTTAACAAAGCCAGGCAAGGTCACAGGGAGCCTGGAAAGCTTTTCAAGTTGAATAATGAGAAGCGATGTTAATTACCGACGGGGCCATTTAGAAGGAAGAAAAATGCTATCTCTTATTAATTTTGCTGAAATGGACACACTCTTGTCCGTGGCTAATGGTTAACAAAAGCCTTCCTTTTTGAAGACAGAACAGAAAGCAACTGTTACCCAAGGACCCCCAGAGTCACCACAGCAGAGACTTCCTGTCCCCACAGTCTGAACTGTCCAGAGATAACCTATCTCACTTTCTTTTACTTTTTTTTTTTAAGGCACAGTTAGGAAAATATCCATGAGTGCTTCAAAGATTTGAAACAGCACACAGAGGGTTCAGCCTCAGAGACCAGGCTGACCGAAGGAGAAAGAGGTCAAGCACACCTTCTGAGTGAGGGGGAGCTTGGGAAGGGTGGGGGTGGGGGGCACCGTGTAGAGTAGAAATTCCTCCAGGTAGTGGAAGCTCTAATTTACTCAATAAGAACGGCCTGGTTCTGCAGGCTGAGGTCACCTCGCAGGATAAGCCCCTGGAAGCTCCCGCCTCCCCAGTGCTCCAATGCTTTCCCAATGCTATTTTCAACCTCAACAGGGCCTTGGCCGTCTTGAACCTCAAGTGGACCTGTTTAAGCTGATCAGAGGAAGCAGGCTGACAGTGAGCTGATTAGAAACCTCTCAGAGACCCTTCTTTAAAGGGGAAACAGGGTCCTTGATGTCCCCCACCCCCACCAGCTTGCAGAGAGACCTGGTGTGGTAATAAAGAAGAAAGGTTGGAGGCTGTGGGGGGTGGGGGGCTGTTTTAGAACTGAGCCAGATCCCTGCCAACCTTCCTCCTCCTGGTGAGCTCTGCAAGGGAGTGTTTGAAGATAACGGAGAGGAAATAACTGATAGGCAGAGGAGCTGGACTTGAGGAGACAAGAGCAAGCTGTTTTCTTGACCCAGGCTTATCTCAAGCCTGCCAAAAACTAGCCATCTATCAGAGACCCATAAATAGGTTACAAACAGAAAGTAAAATGCTACTTTCTACAGTACAAGCTTAGAAAAGAGCATGGCAAACATCACTGGAGTCCTTTTCAATCCACACACAAAAGTATTCATCTGTCTCCAAGGGGGAGGTGGGGCGTTTAAAAGGCGCGTTGTTCCCTACAAGGGAAGCACAACTTTTGAGACATGCTGTACATATGTCCACATTCAGGGGAAACCACTGCAAACCCTCTAGGAGAGGTGGGTAGAAATAGGAGAGTTGCTGACAGCGTCTTATAGAGAGAGCATCAGCTATGCAATCTAAAGACATGCACCACCCTGTCCACCTCCCTGTCCAAAGTGCCCTTATCAGCAGCAAAAAATGTGCAGGTTCAGGATTTGCTGTGGAAATGCCTGGCCAGTTGACCTAAGATAAGGCTGGCAGAGGCCTGGAGGAGCCTGCAGGCCTCTGGGAAGCCGCCCTGGAGAAAATGGCCTGTGCACTAGGGCTTTCAAGCGCGGAAGAGCAGTGTAGACTTCAGACCTTCAAGTGAAGATGAAGTTTACAAATTCGCTTTGGATAAATATTATCCTTCCCGTCTCCAGTGAAGAGCTACAAAAAAGACTCAATTCAACTTCTAAATACACAGAATCAAACCTAGACCTACCCAACCTGGCAAACACCCTCTGACTCTTCCCCAAATAGCATGGTGATGTCATGTTCCTCATACTCCCCTGAACCAGCCACCCACCCTCCTAAAAATAACCTCACATGGTTTTAAAAGGGAAAAAGAAAGTCTCAAAATATTTCTTTAAAATGTTTCTTTTAAACTGTCAAGCAATAAAAGTGAGCCCTCTCCTTCCTGTTTACTCAGCTTGGATCTCTGTGTGTGTTGTCCAAAGGCTCTTCAGAAGCAGAAATTGTCTCCCAAATAATGTTAGTGTCAAGTTGGGAGCTTAGGCCCCAGCCCCTTGCATCTATCCTAGCCCCCTGACCCTGAGAGTTAGCACTCTGGACTCCAAATCCCAGCAGGCCGGGGGTGGGAGGTGGTGGTGTCAGGACCACTCCCCAGGGTATTTAAGTGATCTCCTGAAAGAGGAACGCGTGGTCCCTTTTCCTTCCTCCCCATGGTCGGGTTTGTGCGGCTTCCCAGATCCCCCTCGGGGCCATCTGAAAGCACAGAACTCCCATTAAACCTGGATATCTCTTAATTTGGCTTGATTGGGAATTTTGTGTCGGTGGGGAGCTCGTGTTAGGAAATATTCCTAACAGTTAGCTTAGGTCCTCTGATATCTGAAGCATCCTCCATTTTTGTTTTAAGACCCTTTGAAAGTACAATTATATTCATAGAGAGGGGAAGGACCAAATTAAGGAAATGCTAACATCAGGACAAAGATTATTTGAGTACCCTTTGAGCCCCAGGACACCAGTAAGCCCTCTGAGATATGAAGGGGTAAAACTTACTGGGAGGGGGGTTAAATTGTAAAACAAAACCAGAGCATCTGCATTGTTCCAAAGGAAGCCAGACATTGGATGCTCAGTGGGACAGCCCTTGCTTATTACAAGACCCTGGATTCTGTCTCCCGGGCTGCCTATGTAACATATAGAAACATATAACCAAAGGGACCCAGGTGACCCTGAGGTTCAGGCAACACTGGGATCTACTGACTCAGGTGTGGGTGAAGCCCAGTGTTCCTGACAAGGAATTCACGTGTCCCATTTCCCACATTCAAAAGCAGTACCTTGTCTCAGCCCTAATGAACACAGCAACTGTCAGCTATTTCTGATAAATTTGCAATTCTAAAGCACACCTCCTGAAAGCTGGGGATGCCTCTCCCACTTCCTTCCTTTCTCATAAATTGCTGCAGGTTGCCTTTGATCTCTGAGTAGAGCTTCCTATAAAAAAAAAGAAGTAAAGTAACTGAGACATAGGCAAGCCTTACCCAGAATCCAGTAAGAGATGAGTTAGGAGCCCCCCTGGCAGAGTTGGGAGATTTACTCTGATAATTCTTGACTTAAGACAAACAAAGGGAGGGCAAAGGTTAAAAACTTTGGGCCAAACTTGCCCTGTGGTTAGGAAGGCTAGATGTCATAAAAACCCAGTCTACCTCCCCAAAAAAATGAGCCTTTAAAAAAAAGGGAGGTCTAATGGGCTGGAGAGAAGGCTCAGCAAGAAAGTTTGCTGCAAGCTATACATCTGGCAGAGGATTAATATCCAGAATATATAAAGAGCTTTAAAAACAGAAAGTCAAAAAACAAATTACCCTTTCAAGAAATGGGCTTGAAATCTGAATAGAGAGTTCTCAAAACAAGAAAAAAAGGAGAGGGCTGAGAAATATCCCTGAAAATGTTCATCATCCATGGCAATTAGGAAAATGCAAATCTTTGAGATTTCATTTTCCCCTAATCAGAATGGCAAAGATCAACAGAACAACCAACAACAAATGCTGGAGGGGATGTGGGGGGTGTGGGATCTTCATCCACTGCTGGTGGGAATGCAAACTGCTCTGGCCAGTCTGCAAATCAGTGCGAAGAATCCTCAAAAAGCTAAAAATAAACTGTAGGAACCAGTTATACAATCCTTGGCATATGCCCAAAGGACTTAACATCCATCTCCACAGATAACTCGCTCAGCTGTATCATTGTCTATTCACAGTAGGGAGGAGATGGAAACAACCTACACGTCCGTTAGCTGAGGAAAGGACAGTGAAATGTGGCACACATGCAAATGAAATACTATTCACTGTAGAGAAAAGTGAAACCATGAACTTATGGAAAAATGGATGGAACTAGAAAAGATCCCATTGGGTGAGGTAACCCAGACCCAAACAGACAAACACTGTATCTTCTCTCTTATCTGAGGTTACTAACTCCAAATCTTCAGATATGAGTCCACAACCTGGAGCAACTGCAAAAATCTAGAAACCTAGCCAACTACCCAGGGCTACTGAAGACACAGACCTTAGACAAGACCCTACAACTGCCACTTCATGACCAGCGCAATCCCTAACTACATTCTAAATAGTTATCCTCATACCCATAGGTAACTAATTCTCACCCTCACCAAGGAAATTTCTCTTTGCAACAGACTCTTTGAAGACTCTTACAGAAAACCACAGCTTATCAAAATGCAGAGTGGTGGAGCCCAGTCCCAACTGCGACATCTACAACCCAGCTCCAGCCCCTAGGACTCAGGATCCACCATGGAAGAAGGGGCAGAAAGATTGTAAGAACCAGAGAACTAGAGTTAGCTGTGACACTGTGTCTCCTAGAAATGTGAGAAAGTCCACCCAGGAAATCTCACTAACATAGATGCTTGTGCATGACCTGAACAAGGGCTACACCAATAGACACATGCAGGGGAAAGTTCAAGAGACCTCAGCCCCAGACAATGAACTATCAGCAATTAAGGAGCCCTGAGAGCAGGAGGCACAGTCTTTCCCAGGGAACAGCCCGTCTGGTCATATCCAATAACAGACAACCCTGATCATTTGTACAAGGTACATTATTCAAACTGAGAATGATGTGCTTACGTATTTAAGAATGTGCATACACATACACACACACCAATAATTAAATAAAAAGAGGCCATGTAAGAGAGCACAGGGTCAGTACATGGAGAGGATTGAAGGGAGAAATGGAACGGGGAAATGTTGTAATTATAATATCAATATTTTTAATGTTGAAAAATAAAGTGCTTGCTTCTCAATTGTGAAGACCAGAGTTCAGATCACAACACCGATTCTGTGTGTGTGTGTGTCTGTGTAAGTAAGCATATGTGTATGCATGTATCTGAATATCTTTAAAGGCCTTACATCCTTGAGTTATGGACCATGTGGAAGTGTTTTCGTTAATTTTTTTGTTTTGTTTTTTTTGTTTCCCCCCCCCCCGGACTGGTATGGCCTCTCTGATGCAATAATCCAAATTAGAACAAATCAGACCAAATTAGAAGAAGCCCAGGTTTAATGGACACCAGTGCTCCCGGGTAGCCCTGGGGAAAACACAGAGAGGGAGAAAGAAGAACCAGGAAGACCATGTAAAACTGGAAGACCTCCTGTCCAGTCTCTGGGGGGGGGCAGTTTAAATAGCCTGTGGGCGTGGTCTTGACCTTCTCTGGGAGGGGTCACCGTTTGGCGGGCTTTCTCGGAGGTGGAGTCTGGACTGAGGCCACTCCCAGGGGAGGGGCTTGAGATGGAGCTTTCCAGCCATACATTCCAAAATGGATGCCGGGGGCTGGGGTGAAGCCCCAGCCAAACATTTCGGACTTTTTTTGGATAAGGATGTTAGAGGCTGAGGTGACGCTTCCAACCAGTTTCTTTCTCTTCAACAGTTTTTATTTTACATGTTTTAGTGTTTCGCCTGCATATATGTGTGTGCCCCACAGTGTGTATGTGTCTGGTGCCCATGGAGCCCAGAAGAGGGATTTGGATACTCTAGAACTAGAATTACAGAAGGTTGTTAGCCACCATGTGGGTTCCAGGAGCCAAATCTGGAAGAGCACTAAGTGCTCTTAACCACCAAGCCCGCCCTTTTTGGCCAGGGTCTGCCCCAAATTTCACCAAGCAAGGCTGAAGCCACCATAAAAGTAGTGTCCAGGAAGAGGACTTTTACAGCCCCTCCCCCAGAAAGGCATTCCGCTTGTCCCATCATCTGGGAGCATGCAAGCGCCATTCCCTCCTACATACTTAAAACCCTGCGAAAATACCTTCTGCTCGTTCTCCTTCTAGACAGCTTCTGGACTTTCTTCTGTGTCATGGGCTGCCAGACTTTGCTCCCCAGACACCCCCAACTTCTTCCTGTGTGAGAACAGGGTAGAACACAGTGGTGCAGACAGCAATAACTCTGAAAGCAGAGGAAGGAAGAATCTCTCTAGAGCTGTCTCACCAGGACACCTAGAAGGCAGAGGCCAGTCTTGATCTAAGGTCAGAGTAGGCTGGGATATCAGAAGGTATCACATGTGTGCCACACGTCAGGGTTGAGACAAGAATGGAGGTATGGCTGGGCAGGGTACCTCTGGGTGGGAAAAGTCAGTAGAAGATCATCCTTCCTGGAGGGAGGACCTGTGGGAGACTCCTAAAATAGAACTGAAAATGAAAGCTCAAGAAGCCGTGGGGCGAGACGGCCAGCTGAGGACCTTGGAATTATCAGAAAGGTTATAGTCAGCCACTTCTGGTTTTCAAAGAGAGTAGCCGCAGCTGTGTGCAAGACCAAAGAGACCTTAATGAGACCCAAAAGGGCCTTGACTGAGGTTGCCCGAGACTCAGTCTTTAAAAAGCCAAGCGAGGTCAGTCCTGGGTCTTGCCTTTAACCTAGCAAGCCAGTCAAGGTCTTCCATAAAGAGATGGCATTCCTCTGAGGAGGTCTTGTGTAGGAAGCCAGAGTTGCTGCACACAAGGACACATGCCTCGCAATGAACACATGCACCTACTAACTCATCATTTTGCTTTGTTCCATAGCCTGTCCCTAATCCCGCCGTGTGCAAACATTAGCGCTGATCAGAAGCTTCGGCGCTGTGGGGCTCTAGTCACACAGCAGAAGCCTTCTCACAGAGGGCCAGCTGCTGCCCAGAACAGAGCCCAGAGGACAGGTATGAAAGCTAGCGCTCTGGAGCAAAGCAGAGATCTTCCCACCAAACACGAGGCTGGCCCAGCTCCTCTCTTCACTGATTGACAGACAGATGGCAAGGAGACAGGGAGCAGCACGTCCTTGTCGACGCTGTCATTTGCAGACCCAAGTTACACATATAGACAGATAGAAAGACACAAAAGTATTGCTTTTAAAAAAATAAAACATTTGTGTGTATGCGTGTGGGCATGCACATGCCACTGCCCCTGTATAGAGACCAGAAAAGAGCGTTTGGTTCTCTTCTCCCACCAGGTAAGCCATTATGCTAAGTGGCAAATGGTCTTCCTAATTTACTGAGCCATCACCAGTCCCACAAGGATATTTCTTTTCTGCATAGGATACAAGCTTGATATATTATATACATGTGCATACACTGTAAGTATGTTCATATGTCTCTAAGAGGCTTGATGACAGTGTTACATGGTGTTCATAAGTATGTAACTTATCTGGCAAGCCTATTACAGATAGTGGCTTCTCCTTCACTCAGTTACTTTAGGGAAACCCTGAATGATCGTTATGTCCTTGAACTCCCTGGGGACAGGGTGCTGAGAACAGGAAAGCATGGACCTCTAAGCACACTCTCACTTGTCAACGTGTCTCACCCTCATCCACCGCCCAAGGGTGGGTTGCTTTCTGCACCGAGGGCAGCCCTGCCAAGCTACATACAGCCTGCGGTTTGTACTGAAGGTCCAGCCTCCAAACCTCACCATTCACAGGAATCCTGTGGATTTGGCTTTATCTCTTGACAAGGGACTGCACTCTGACAAGCTGCTGAACAAGCTTGCTTCTCACAGAGCAATGAGACAAATTGAAAAGCCATTTAGTAATAATTCCACCAGCCAGTTTTGCTAACCAGTTTCCCCTAACAAAACTGCCTTCATTTCTCCTTTGGTCTAGAGGTGAGGGTGTGGCAAGACGCACAGCCAGGACACACAACTCAACGTGCTGGAGCAGTGACCCTGAAGGGCTTAGTGAAAATAGTCAGTTATGTTTTAGCTACGAGTAAGACCAACCTAGAGGTGAAAAGACAATCAGTGAAGCCACAATGTTGAGACTCCTGAAATGGAAACCAGCTGTCTCCAAAGGGAACTTTGGCTGCCCTCCGCACCACAGTGGGCGGCCATGTGGCAGCCGCTCTCTAACCCAATTCCTCCGCAGAGGACCCAGTGTTCACTAGCTAGAGCAGCACAGGCAACAACACATGGCAAAACTGAGTGACTCTGGGGGACCATCAGAGGCGTAGGGAGGGAGGGTGAAAAAGAAGAAACATGTCAGGCATGGGAATGCACAACTGTAATCCCAGCACTGGGGAGGCTGAGATAGAGGCTCACAACTTAGCCTGGGCTGCAGAGTAAGATCCTATCTCAAAAGAACAATAACAACAACACAGGAAGCAAAACATAAGCAGTTCTGGAGGAGACGCACCCTCAGGTAAGGAGAATGAAGGAGTCCCACAGTCACACTCTGCAGGAGAGGCCTTCTGGAATTTGGTGACAGAGGAGATTCCTCTTGGAGGAATCGATACAATTTCTGAGGAAGCCTGGTCAAATATAAAGAAGACACTGCAGGAGGGAGCAAGGCTGGTTTGGAGAGTAGTCTACTCAAAGGCAGATGGTTGAGAAGAAAGAATGTGTAGGATGCTAAGGTGTACTTAGAGTTTCATGTGAACACACACGTATGTATGTACACACTCATGTATACTCCAAGTATAGCTCTTAAAGAAAGGAAACACAATTCATCACGGGGAGGGGGAAAGCTGGGCGAAGGAAGACAATAGGGCAGGGGGAATGGATGCAAATGCAAGGCAAGACTAGAATATTCTCTTTCCCCTCCCTCTTTTTTCCCTCCTCCCTCTCTCCCTCCCTCCCTCCCTTCCTTCTTCCCTTCTTTCTTTCTACCTTTCTGCTTTTGAGGTTTTCTGGGTGGGCTGGTTCTTGCCGTGTAGCCCAGGCTCGCCTGGAGTCTTTGCTAACCCTGCCTCAACCTCCCAAGTATTTTGATTGCATGCCTGCTTACTAAGAAACTAGAACATTCTCATTAGGAGAAGCCTGTTTTTCATTTTTAATATTTAATAAATATTTCTATTTAGAAGACTTCTGAAAAGGGTTATATAGAATCACGAAAGAACTTCAGTGTCTGAGGAAATAATCACCCACGTGCTCCTCTACTAAGGAGAAAGACTAATTCTCCCACACACACAGGCGGCCTGGGCACAATATAAGGCCATGTGTTCCTCTCCCAGCCTTGAGGCCACGCCATGAACCCACACTGGTGGCACTCTTGCAGAGTGTCAGCGTGGCCTAGAATTAGGTCTGTGTATACACAATCTTGATTATTGCCCACCATGTCTCGAGATGAGGGGAAGCATTCTTCCTGTGAGAAACAAGGAACCAGGATGAGGAAGGAATGGAGGAAAATTATATGTTTGAATGAAGATGGAAAGGCAGCAGAGATGAACATTAAAGGAAAAGGGGAATGTCGAAGCTAAAGTTTCTAAATTACCCTTGGCTCAAAGGTCTGGTTTACCACTGAGGCAGTATAATTATAAAGTTGGCACAAAACGGACCAAGGATCTAGTTACTAATTTCTCACTAGTAATAGCATCAAAACCTTTTTTGCTAGTAGCCAGTCTCCTGACAAAAACCGTGTGTCTCTTTCATGATAGGGTCTCTACGCAGAGCTGGTTTCAATCAGGCCGGCCTATAAAGTGGTATGCACTTGTGGTCTCCTTCTCAGATGTCAGTCGAGCAGAGGAGAAAGTAAGGCTTGGGATTGTCAGAGTAACTAGTGCGAAGGAAAACAAAAATGTAACATAAATGTTCTCTTGTCTTGTAGATGCTGTACATAAGCAGAGTTTGTCAGAAAATTCCCCAGGAACCTTCTGGTGGATTTGAGGGGAAAAAATGACCAGAAACATTCCTGTTGTGTTCATGTTTCTGACCCTGATTCTGTTCAGCCTCAACAAGGTGAGTGTGACCTGGTTAGGGCCTGTGGTATGGGCTCACATCCTCTGGATGTCTCCTGCAGAAAGACTTCCATTTTCACCCCATTCTAGTTAATAAGCACAAGAGACATCAAAGGTACATCCCTGATGGATTCCTGTTGATCTTGGCAACTCAGCAGCCAGGGACAATTCATTTCCAAAGTACAAAATCCCAACACAGGAAAAAGTGGCCAGAACTTCCACAGGGTGGGTATTTTTCTCTTTCTCACTATTACTTTTGTTTCCTAGGAAATCTAAATGGCAGGCAAGGGGCTTTGTTTTGTTTTCTTTTGTTTTAATTACAACATGTTATCCCTTTTCAGCATCAAGCCCCCATGTTCTTTTCCAACATAACTAAGAGTGCTGGAAAGGTGGCCTGGGCAAGATCATAGAAGACATCAGAACTTGTTTTTTACGTTTTTCTGTAGGCCTGTAGTCCTCTACTTGGGGTGAGTTTCCCTCCGTGGAATATGGTAATGGTGTCTGTAGATTTACATATGTGGTGGGCATCACCAAGGTGTAGAGAAGGGGAAGAGAGTGGTTCTGGCGTTGGTGAGGAGGAGCCAAGGAAGTCACAGAACACCTGCAGAGCAAAGAACAGCTGCTGCTTGACAGATTTCTCTGAAGCGAACGCCACCAGTGCAGAGGTGAAAGCCCCGTGCTTTAACAGGGCCAGCCACAGTGAAGAGCAGAGTGACTATGGCGCTCTGACGGTGTTTTGCCGTGGCAATTATGGTGAGGGTACAAAAGTCTGTGGAGAGGAGATAGACGAGAAACGAGAAAGCAACGTCACCTTTTTGTTAATCAAGTACCTAGAGTGTGTGTTAGAAACCAGGAGCTGAAAATATAAAAATGAGTAAGTTACACCTGGTAAGGGATGTGGAGAGACTCAACTCAGACTTTACAAAATGCAAGCTGCTTACGGCCTTTTGCTAGCAATCAGGAGCCTACTGAAATGAAGCCCTTGATCAGCGGCTAAGGAAATAGAAGAAAGAAGTTGATCTACAGAGTGGATGCAGAAGCCCAGAAAAGTTAAAGACATCTTAGAGGTCTTTACCTAGGGCAGCTGCATGTATAGGGTTGTAATGCATGCTTTTTGCCTGATTGGTTTGTTTGTTTTGTGCGTGTGAGTATGCACAAGTATGCATGTGCATGCATGTGTACGTGTGGTGGGGGTGGGGGTGTTATGCTCCTATGTCACAGGGAATGGAAAGGTGCCTATACACTAGCACAGAAGCCAAAGGAAGATGTCCAGTTTCCCACTCTTTCCCTCTCCATCTTATTCCCTTGAGGAAGGTTCTCTCACCAAACTGGCTGTGGAGCTCGGCTGATGATGGCCAGTAAGTCCCAGTGATCCTCCTGTCTCTGCTCTGCACAGTGCTGGGGTTATAGGTAGTTCAGGCCATACCCCACTTCTACATGGGTGCTGGAGATTTGAACTCAGGTCCTCAGACTTGCACAGCAAGCTCTCTCACCCCTGAACCACTCCCCACTGTTGATTTTGTGTTTGGGGCGTGTAAAGCTCAGATAGCTACAGGGCAGGTACAAGCAACTGGTGTGAGAAATACCAATGACTATACATTTAAAAGCATGTTTGACGTTACTCACCACAGAAATGGATACTAAATCCATGTATGTGTTCACTTTAACTCTCAGACTGACAAGGAATTTTTCGTCTAGCCCTGCCGAGATGAAACAAAAATTCCCCATCTGTGAACGTGGGTAAATTTATTAGACCTTCCTAATGGGAAAGTTGACCGTGGCTTGTGTTTGTCTGGATATTCAAGAAAATCAGAAGCAGTAGCATCCAGAGTGGTAGGAAAGAAAGGATGTGTTATGGAGTCAGCTCACATGACATGGAGGTTGAGAGCCCCATGGCAGCCATTGCACGCTGGAGAGCCAGAGCTGCCAGTGCTGGGACCCAGGCTAGAACCAAAGGCCTGGAAAAGGGCTGGATGCTGGGAGCAGAGGGGACCAGCGGACCTGGGGCTGTGATGTTTAATGACAAAGGAAGATGTGTGCCAGCTTTAGGAGAGAAGGGAGATTCTTGCTTTCTCTGACTTTTAAAGTAAAATGTGTGTTCAGGTATATGCATACCACTACACGCTACTTCATACAACAGGCTAGATGGTTTCGGTGCTTCATGGATTCTCGTATCTAGACTGTTATCCAGCTATAGGAGTACTGGGATTACAGATGCAGGCTGCTGCATCCAGTTTTGCATGGGGTTCAAACTCAGGCCTTCCTCTGCTTTTTTACTGTCTGGATCTTCAAAGAATTAGAAGCTCAATGACACCAGCCAAGGAGGGTCTTTACTCAGTCTGTTGACTCAAATGCTAAGTTTTTCCTGAATTACCTTCACAGAAAAACCCAGAAATAAAGCTTTCTCCTCTCTGAGATACCCCTAACCCAGTCATGTTAACATAAAACAATGGCTACACACACACACACACGTTTTCCTTGCACACAGTGTATAGAATCGTGGGCCTATCGCACTACATTGCAGGATGATATTAGCAGCCTTAGTTACTGCCAGCCCGCTCTGCCATGCTCCCGTCAGCCCGCTCTGCCGTGCTCCTGCAGCTCAATTGCCTGGTGCTTTCTCTTTCAGAATCCATCTCCACAATTGTGTAACGTGTAACTGTATAAAACCAACCCACATATAAGTGGTTCAGCGAATAAAGTCTCTTGTTACCAAATCTGACAACATATGGATACACATACACAACAAATGGATGAATAATTTCTAAATCACATTCAAATATCAATATACATGCATATATAATAAATAAATATTCACATACATGTTCCATAATGTAAATATTTAACTTAAAAATGAATTCTTAAAAAAATCAAATGAGTGTAAAATAATGTTTCCTAACATTTAATATGGTTTTGTTTATATTTTACTATATTTAATATAGTGTTGTTTATATTTAATCAATAGGGAACTGATTAAATTAATTTTACTATTTTTGAGCTAATGGAATGCATATGGCTGCTAAAATGTCATATTTAAAAAATGGAAAGAAAAACAAAAAAGAGTTTAGACCAGGCAGTGTTGGTGCACGCCTTTAATCCCAGCAATCAGGAGGCAGAGGCAGGCAGATCTCTGTGAATTCAAGGCCAGCCTGGTCTACAAGAGCTAGTTCCAGTACAACTAGGATTGATAATCAGAGAAACCTTGTCTTGAAAAACCAAAAAGATACAAATTAAAAAATTAAATAAATAAGTAATGGAAAGAAGTGCACCACATCAACAACAGTAAATTCAGCATCAGAGACTGCGGACATAGCTCAGCTGACAAAGTGTTTGCCTAGCATTCCCTAAACCTTCCTCAGTACCTAACACGTTGGGCTGAGTGGTTCAGCTGGAACGCTTGCACTGGGGTGGTGGAGGCGAGAGGACCGGAAGTTCAGAATTATCCTCGGCTGCATGGTGTGTCTGAGGCGAGCCTGATCCAGAAACAAGCAAAAATAAAAACACTCAAACCAAAACCAAAGGCCAAAAAATAAATGTACAACTTATTCAAGGGACCCAAAGCAGACTTTTAAACAACCTGTGTAGCAGGAAGTCATTCATTTAATAAGAATAAAATGTGTAGTGTGAGCCCCTGCGTTTAAATCCCTGCATACTCACCCCCACAAAAAGAACAGAAACTTTCCAATGGGCAGACACCAAAGACAATAGTGGTTGCCTCTGGTTGAAATTGCATGTGGTTTTCATTTTCAATTCTGTATTTTTATTATCTGATCTATTTTGTGAGTATTTTTCTTTATTGCAAAAACTAAATCCAAAGGACTTAAAAATATACGCACAATACACACTATCTGCCTTCCCAAAGAAGCAAAACCAAAGATGAGGACCTCTATAGTTCTTGGCATATTGAAGTGAGCTGTACTAAATACAGTTGCCAGTTTAAAGTGCTCGAAGCTCCGGTGGGGACAAAGCTCTCAGTCTGGTTTTCTACGGCAGAACATCACCAACATTGCCTGTTTTGCTTGTTTTTGTTTGGGAGGAACAGGTCTTGGTTTGAAAACTAAACTGAATTCATTCTATTCGAAGAGGAAATCTGAATGTATTGTTTCCTTGGCTCTCTCCTTGTAAACAGGTTCCCAGGCTCAGAAAGATCTACACATCCACAGATCTCCCAACCTTCTCCGCTGATCAATTTGCATATTGATTTACTTATTTTTATTTTATGTGTGTGAGTGTTTTGCGCACATGTGTGCATGTGCATCACGTACATGCCTGGTGCCCAAGGAGATCAGAAGAGAACATCAGATCCCCTGGAACTAGAGCTATAGACAGTTCTGAGCTGCCATGTGGGTGTTGGGAATTGAACCCAGGTCCTCTGCAAGAAAAACAAGGACTCTAAGTCTCTAAGCCGTCGCCCCAGTCCTTGTATATCTTTAATAAGGACCCCCAGCAAACTACCATGCCCCTCTGATTTGGTCAGTCAGCTGCTGAGCAAAAACATCTTGACTTTAGAGAAAACTAAATTGCATCATTACGACTTCCATCTGGCCGGGGAGTGGTGGCACACGCCTTTAACAGAACTCTTAAGAGGCAGAAGCAGGCAGATCTCTGAGTTTCGGGACAGCCTGGCCTACACAGCAAGTTTCAAACATCCAGGACTATACAGAAAAACCCTGTATCAAAAAACAAACAAACAAAACAAAAAACAAAGCCCACTCACATCTGAGCCTTGTTATTTTGACGTTTTGACTTTCCTCGCCCCCTGAATAACCGAGTTTGTTTGCCGGAAATTCTTTCAGTGCTCAGCCTTCCTTTCCAGCCTCCTAATGGTGTGTATTTGCAAAGTGGAAAAGCCAGGCACTCTTTGACTTTAATGGGAGCATTTAAACACACTTTACCTACAAAGCTTATCGCTTAGTTACTTAACCTGTATGAATAGGTTAGATATTTTTCCACAGAGTTGGTATAAATATGATACCTGGTTTCGAGCTAAGCCTAATAGAAAGGAAGTTATTCTTTACTTAAATTACAGCCATTTCTTTTCATCTGTTTTTATCTTCCTCTTTTTTATGGCCACTTGACTAAGAAGGAAATTCACAAGGCAGATGTGGAAATGTCACTTTATAAATACGAGATTCCGCGGGTATACTGTCGTCCTCCGTATTTTAAGTAAAGAAAGGTAACTATTCCTCCAGGATGTGTGCTTTGGCCATGAATCTGAAATCTAATATAAAAATCAAGTTACTGTGAGAAATTTTTTTTAAGTCCTGTAAATAAAGCCTTTGGGACAGAGCGGAGCTGCAGCAGGCTGGTGCGCAGCGTCCGAGTGTTCCTCATCCCTAACAAAGCGCCCCTTGTCTCTGGGCTTCTAAAAGGCTGCAGGCGCACATGCATTCCACCTCTGCCAATGGGGACGCCCGCTACTGAGTGCTTTGTTCATTCCCACATGCTATATTTACTAATTTTTCAGAAAAAAAGTGGCATCTTGAATGTGAGTTCCTGGAAATAGCCTGAAATCCATTCACAAGGCTTTCAGCTGGTTTTTCCCACACCTCTGCATCCCAGGAGCCACTCCTACCGGCCCAAGGCTCTGGTCAGTTTCCCCATCCAAATGCTGCGATACAGGGATGCAGAGAGACGGCTCCACAGTTAAGAGTGCACTGCTCTAATAGAAGTCTGGAGTTCGGTTCCTGTTACCCCAGCGCACATACACACATATACATACATCATTTAAAACAAAATAAATCCTCTTAAAAAATTATTAAATATGCACAAATATTTTAGGGTACCAAGGACAGACAGAAGTAGAGGCCTTGGGGGTAAGTCTACATAACTGCCAATCTTTGGTTGTTGTTTTGTTTGGTTTGGATTTTTGAGACAGAGTTTCTGTAGCCCTGGCTGTCCTGGACACAACTTGCAGTGTGGCTGAAAGCAGTCTTGAAATTCTAATCCTCCTGCCTCCACCTACTGAGTTCAGGCATTAGAAGCATGCATCATTATGCCCAGTTAATGGGTGGCTGAAGATGGAACCCAGAGTGTTACGCACGCTAGGCCATCACTTATCCACTGAAACACATCAGTTTGCATGCTTAGGAGGGCACAATCCCCTGTCCACGACACAAAACAAATCGTTGCCTCAGCCTACTTCCCTAGACCTGCTGCCTTCTGTTTGTTTCACCGAAAGCAGAAGAGAAGATGAGGTCAGCACCAGCAAAGAATCTTGTGGAAGTGCCTTGCAGATGAGGCAGGAGATGGGGAAAGTGTCAAAGCAAAGCTGGCAGCCTGCATTTAAACTTCTCATACAGACCTTGAGATGGTGTGGGATGCACAGCATGCAGTAAAGAGTGAACGTCTCAAGGCCACCTTGCACCCCATATACATTTTTATTTTTAAAAGGAAGAGAATTGACATTTGTATTAGTTATTCTTGCATTGCTTGCACAAAATATTGGACAGAAGCAACATACGGGTGGACTCAATTGTGTCTCAAGATTCGGGAGACAGTATCTATCATGGCAACTGGAGCGACTCCATCCTTGGCAGTGGAAACACACACACCTAGTTCACATCTGGCCAACAGAAATCAGAGATCAAGCTCCCACCACGTGTAGCCAAGACACAACCCTCAAGGCCCGCCCCCCCATAGACCCACTTCCGTCTGGACCCCATCTCCTAAAGGCACACAACCTCCCAAAGCATTACCATCAGCTGACAACCAAGTGTTCAAAACGCAGCTTGTGAGGGACATCCCACAATCAAACTGTAACAGTGTCTTGTCTCCACGGATCACCCTGGACGCACATCTGAAACGCATCTAGGAGGACTGGGTCACTGAAGAACCAGACCTCGAAGCACAGAGCTTTTATCCATTGTTTTTTCACATCTTAAAAAGCTTGACTTAGGAAAAACAATGGTTCTAATGCTTAACTGCCTAATAAACTCAGAGAGGCTGCTCAGTACAGCTAATGCAAGACCCAACAGCTAAAGAAGAGTAGCCTTCCTGAAGTCAGGCATAGGCAGCAGGTCTGATGGACTGAGAAATGTGCCATCCGGGGAAACAGGAGCGGCCTAAGCATCGGTACTGTAGCATCTCTGAAGGAGAAGTTGGCAGTTGGAAGGTAGGCCATCTAGAGTCATCCTGGAACTGTGAAATGAGTGACCTTGGATCCATAATTTGATCCTTCTGGGTTCTGTTTCCATCTACAGAACTGACAGATTTGATAGTCTCTAAAATCCTTCCACTGGAAAGTTACAGTTCTGATAGATAATTGTTTCAACCAATGAAATGGGACACCCATGAAGTTCCAGCTACTCATAAGACTAAAGAGGAGAATCACTTAAGCCAGGAGTTTAAAGCCATCCTAGGCCACACAAGGAGACTAGGTCAAGTAGCAAAAACAAAAATCCATCATTTGTAGAAACAAGAGGGTCGGGAGCTCAAGGTCATCTTTGGGTACATAAGGAGCTTGGGGAAAACCTGTACTACATAAGACTCTCTCTCCAAAAAGGGAAGGGAAAAGAGTAAAGGGAAGTGGGAAGGGATGAGAAAGAAGGAGAGAGTAGCTAAGAAGGAGAGAAGTCGAGGGGAAAGGAACCCCTGGATATTAAATGGGACCTCAGCACTCTCTCTGAAACATCTTAAAGAACCACAAAACTTTCACCTGGATCTCACAGAGCTGCAGGGTGACTTCCTGCTGGCCACACTGGGCCTCCCAAGTCAGTGAAGACAGGGAAGCCACTGCTCCTCGTTTGAACAAGTTACAGAATGCTCAGGCACAAGACCTCAGGCTGTGGAAGTCCCCATTTTCCATCTTGAGGCCACTCTGACTTGAGCTGGGAGAGCCATGTGTGCAGCCTCCACTTTAGAAGTCGCTCTAGGACACTGACAGTACCTTTCCTTCTGTCCCTGCTACATGCAGAGGACTGGCTGACAGCAATCAACCCGTTCACCCCCAAGCCTGAATCACGAGCCCCTGAGGGTTACCAGATGACTGCAACAGGGAGAGCTGGGCCCAGAGCAAATTCTCTCTGGGTTGTGATGGTTTGGATACACTTAGACAGCTCTCTGGTTACTGGGACTTTTGAGCACCTGTGGTTCATGACTGTTCTAACAAATCTCTTGGGTTCCTTAACCTTTTTTCCCTCTGGATTCCTACAGGTCACTCTCCAGGATCAACTTCCTCTATTCAATACTCCTTATGCTTGCTTCAACCCAAATCTCATGCTGTGGTTACAGCTCAGAGTCAAGGCAGGATGGTGGCTCATGAATTTTGTGCTGACGTTCTAATACATCAAAGGCACTGAGAACTTTAAATGTTATAAAGAAAAAGGATTGGACAAACAATCAATATACATTGACAAGTGTGGTATATTCACAAAGAGACCTCTGGGAAGGCTCCAGCCTGATTCTAGTTGCTCTTGTACCAAGTGTGAGAGTGGTTCACAGCCGCAGACCCTCAGCTGTAGACTCTAGTTCTTCAAGGGAGCAGTAATGAGGAGGTGCAGTGGTAGCGCAGGCACAGGCTGATGTTTTAATATGATGGCTAAACAACCCACGGGTAAAACATGGCTATATCTAACCTCTGAAAATACACCGCTCTCACGACATACTGTGTTCTACTCTAGAAGATGCAGTTGACTTAATTCATTTCGTACTCAAAATAACAGGATGATTGGAATGCACTCCCCTCCCCCACCCCCACACACACTGCCCAAAAGGGAAAACTGAAACCCAGAGCCATCCACCCACTTCCCCAGGTCCCACATCTACTGGTGAGATGAAACCCAAGCACTCTGACGCTAGACTCTATCTGTTTCATCCCAAACCCCTCTTAGCCCCGGGAGTCTCAGAGGGATGGCGGGCCACATGTCAAGCACAGCAGCTCAGTGTTGAGTTGGAGCCGCTCTACTCAAGTCTTCTTATTTATCTCCCTGCCTTCCTTTCACACGCTCCAGCCGCACGCTCCAGCCGCATGCTCCGAATGCCAGACAGCACCCGCAGCTGCTCGGCTCCTGCAGAGAGCAGCTCTCCCGCCTTCACCTGCTCTGCCTTTATTATCACTCATTCCTGAGCTCAATTCACACTGCTCATATGCACATAGGTGTGCAAATTCTGGCAAGGATGTGGAGAAAGAAGAACACGTATTCGCTGTTGGTGGACTGTAAGCTAGGGCGGTCACGGTGAAAATCAATGCAAATGTTCCTCAGAAAACTGAAACTAGAACTACAATCTGCCCAGCTGGACCTCTCCTGTGCAGGGCTGTGTGTCCCAAGGAGCTCCTTGGACATCCGTGTTTATTGCTGCTCTGTGCACAATGGCAAAGAAACCACATCAGTGTTCATGGCCATCGCCAGATGGGTGAATAATGAAAACAGAGTACACAGCATGGAATTTTATCCAACCATAAAGACAAATGAAATTATAGATTTTTCACGGAACTAGATAGAACTAGAAGATATTACACTGAGGTAAGCCAGATTCAGAAAGACAAATACCACATGTTCCCTCCCCTGTGTAGATCCTAGCCTCTAAATGTATGAGTATCCATACAGAAGTGAGTATGTGTCTAGACAGAGAATGGGAAAGGGGCCAGTGGGGGATAGTGAAGTGGGGTTATCAGAGATGAAATGTTAAAATGAGGGTGCCAGAGAGATGGGGAAGAGGCAAGGATCAAGGGAGGGTCATCAAAACCAAATCTGTGTGGAAATGGTTTAAGGAAATCTGTCACTCTGTAAGCTAATTAAAAAATGAAATAAAAAGAAATTAACTTAAGAAGTTATATTAAAGTATTTGGGGGAAATCAAAGTTTTAAATAAATTTAAGGGGGCTGGGGAAAGGCATGATTTCTAGCTTGGGAACTGCAAACAAGCCTTGAAAAAAAAAGTGTTCACATCCCAGGGGAGAAAGATAACCCTGAACAGTTGAAAGGGGCAGTGACAGAGGCCCAGAACTCACAGATAAGGAGCTGGTGATGGGCCCTGGGGTAAAAGAGGGCTGAGTCAGTAGATAGCATAAGAAACCTAAGTGACAAAAACATCCAGAGAGAAGACAGGTCCATTGTCTGCGGGAAAGCAGCCTTTTCCCACCAGAAAGAATAATGTAATCAGCCCCAAGCTGAGGCTGAGAAGTGAATTAAAACCTGCACCCAGTCCTCCTGTCGCCCACCATCCTCTACACCTGAAACAGGAGACTTCTCTTTTTCTATTCTTTTTGTTTTGTTTCGTTTCGTTTTTGTAGGCCTAGAGATGGAGGAACCCAGGACCTCATGTACACTAGGCAAACGCTTTGCCACCCTAACCTAGGGCGCTCTGCTTGTTTGTCAACCAAAGAAAGGAGAGAAACCCCTACAGACTCCAGCAGTTAGTAGCCTTAGAATGAAGTTAGAAGTCCCCAGACCCGAACCTGGAGGTTGCAGTTATGTGTTCTGTGGAAATGCTTCTACTAAAGGGCAAATTAGACTGGTTCCAAAGGCAAGGAGAGACAGCAGACGTTAGTGGAGACTAGTAAAACATAATGTTGGGCTTGACCCTAGGGCTGCTACAGCTGGAGGCAGAGGATGGCAGGCTGAGTCTGTGGGGTAAATGAGTTCTGCTTGGGGTACTTGGGATTTTTACCGAGGTGCAGTTAAACCTGGACAGAGACCCCAGAGATTAAGCATCCTTCTGCCACTTGGTAGCCCCATCCCAAATAGATGTCAAGATTGTCCCCTGGAATTGGTGGGAAGGAGAGAGAGGCAACACCATCACATGGACAAAGTCTTATTCACTGGTTTCTCAGTACTACACAAAAGACTTCAGTCTCGATGCCATGTCTTGGCCACCACCCAAGCCTGGCACCCTTATTGTATTCCCTGGAGTGTCAATATAGCTTTCTAGATGTCCCATCTCACCTAACTCACATGCCACCAGTGATCTTTCCAACTCTCAGATCTGACCATGAGGGCCCAAGACTAGTGTAAAATCAAGAGCTACATGCCCAATGTACAGTGTCCCCAGTTCCCTGGGAAGACATGCTGCCATTTCCTGCTTCAAAGTTCTCAGAGCCTCCGCTAACTCCAGTGGCCAACAGTGGGACAAATCCTACCTGCAAGCTAAGGTTGGTTTTTATATGTGTGGAGTGTTTCAAGTACTTTCTTAAGGAAGGTGTAAAAGAGACACACTTCCCCAGCAAAGCCTCGAAGTTTCCCACCTGAATTTTTTTTTTGAAAGTTCCTTAGACCCTATGACATGGCAGAGAACCAAAAAGCTAAACATGGTATAATGTAAAAGACCTTTCCTGCCTTGCCAGCCTCTCTACTTCCTGTTGGCCTCTCTTCCCTGAGTTCTCCTCTCCTGTCAGAGAACCATGGGCAGCCTTGAATATACCAGGCACCTCTGTGATGGGCTTGCTCTGGTCCCCCAGCCTCGAATGCTGGCCACTCACCAAGGCTAACTGAGCTGTCAAGCTCCACCCCGCAGGCTTTATAAGCACACCAGACACCAGATCAAAGACTCAGCTTCTTCCTCAGCGCTCCTTTCCAGCCCCACTCCCATCCCAGGGTCTGGAGTCAAACCCTGAGGCCCGGTGTTCTAAACAAAAGCTCTGCCATGAGCCACCCCTGCCATCACACTCACCCCACCCACACAATGCTGAGGATTTAGCCTTCCAACCAGAGCATCCCATCCGCCTTTCTCAACAGCAACTGTGGCTGTGGTTCTAAATGCCAGCTCAGCTGGAAGCTCATGAGGAAGTGGGCTGCCTCATCTGACCAGCTCTAGTCTACAAGCAGGCCTATCATATTATCAGTCCTTAATAAGTAATAAAGTAATTGTTAATATAGTATGATTAAATAGTAAATATTTACCACATTTATTTGTTACCAAGGAGGGGTTTGCTTCATATGTATTAATCTTCTTTAATTTTAACTTTCATTTTTATTTCTGTGTGTGTGTGTGTGTGTGTGTGTGTGTGTAAGCTTACCTGTACATGTGTTCTTCTAAGTTCCAGGATCAAATCCAAAGCCTTTTTATTATATGCATATGGGGTTTTACGTGCATGGGTGTCACTATGCACCATTTGTGTACCTGGTGCCCACACAGGCCAGAAGAAGGTATCAGATTCCCTGGAACTGCACTTCCAGGTGATTGTGAGTCACCATGCGGGTGCTGGGAATCAAACCCAGATCCTCTAGGAGAGCCACTGAGCCATCTCTCCAGCCCCCAGCTTTCCATCTTTAAACAGAAATTTGAGTTTAGTAACTTTTAACTCTGTGGCTCTGAAACTACATTAGTCTATGAACAAGAAAGTTTAAAATGGAACACTGCAAGGAAATTTCTCGTCTGTGTCTACAGGAAATCCCTGCCTTTTCTCATCTCCCTCCATTTTGTTTCTTCTTTCCCTTCCTTCTCTTTCCTCCCTTTCTTCCTCTTCCTCCTTCTTCACTGAAACGCAGTTGAGTTGAGAGCACAGGCTGTCAGCAGCCTCCAGGGGTTGGTGTTTCAGACACAGTGTCACACCAGGTCCAAGGGCCTTTTGTAAGAAAATTGAAGCTATGGAGCCAAAGAGTGAGCAGTGAAACTCTGCCAAAAGGGAACCATGTGGCTCTCTGGTGTAGAGCTGCTACTTGGGGGATTGTCATTGAGCCTGGTTTTTCTACTTTCCTTTACATTGTCTGTTTTTAACATTAGAGGCAAGCATCTGCCATGGAATGATCTTGGGAGCAATTGCTAAGAAATGGCTTCTAAATGTCTATTTTTAAGAGTGAAAAGTTAGCCATGCTCTGATGGTGAACACCTTTAATCCCAGCACTTGGAAAGCAGAGGCAGGCGGATCTCTGAGTTTGAGGCCAGCCTGGTCTACAGAGAGAGTTTCAGCACAGCCAGGGCTACACAGAAAAATCCAGAAAACAAAACAAAAACAAAAACAAAAAACCCACAAGAGTGAAAAGTTACAGATAGTAAATCCTTTCCACTCAGGACCTCAGTCCGGGCTACTATCCCAGCATATTCTGACATACACAGGAGCACATGGGTAGAAACCAGACCCTTTGTCTTACAATACTGGTAATATTTTATTGACAACATGGTTTACCTTGCTTGCCATGCATTCCTGAAAGTATGGTCAATTGGACAATGGTGTCCCCCAAAAAGTCACACCCTAATCCTCCAAACCTATAAACCTTCCATGGCAACAAGGGCTCTGCAGATGTGACCAAGTGAGGAATGGCCCAAAGGAGGGCTGACTGGGGACTGTTCTGGTCTGTGTAGGTGGCCCAGGTAACCACAGGGTTCAGACACTGCAGTGACAGCGGAGCCTGACGGAAGATGTCGTGCTGCCTACTGTCACCTGACATTCAAGGGGAAAGAAGGGCTCCAGGTAGGTTACCCTGAGCAACTGGAAAAGTCCAAGCAGCAGATGCTTCCATAAAGCCTCAGAAGAAGCCTACCTTGTCAGGACCTTGACTTGAGTAAACTAAAGAAATTAAACCTCGGGGAACCCACGTAACAAAAGTGAATGTGTGGGATTGATTTCGGAACAGAGAGATAATAGGGTTGTGTCCTTTCAACACACTGATGGGGTCACCTATCACTGCAGCCCTAGGACACAAACACACCTATAGATGGCTGCATGCCATAGGCAGAGACGCCACCGCTGTTCTCTCTGCTGCCCACTCAATGTTCATTTGTACAGGTGAATGACAGGTGAATGTCAAATCCTAACAACTCAGAGCTCCTTTCTTGTCTAAAGAAGCATTTGTCTCAGCCAGGCAGCGCTGGCATACGAGGCCAGCCTGCTATAGAGTGAGTTCGAGAACAGCCAGAGCTTCATAAAGAAACCCTGTCTGGAAAACAAAACAAAAATGAAGAAGAAGCATTCATCTCTAGTACCAATAAATAAATTAATGAACAACATCTAAAAATAAGTGTCAGACCAGCCTGGTCTACAAGAGCTAGTTACAGGACAGGCTCCAAAGCCACAGAAAAACCCTGTCTCGAAAAACAAAAACAAAAAAAAAGGTGTCAAGGGTAGACGCTCAAGGAACAGCAGCACCTGCAATCAATGCCTTCCTGTCTTTTCAGAAAGCATCCTTCTTGGGGTGCCCTTTGCCAGGGTAAAGCCTGGAGGAGTGGTGTGATCTCCCTGACAAAGGACCTGATGTCTTAAATGTAAAGAGCTTCATTTGAGTGTGTACTCACAAAGGACTTCATGTATGGGGAAACAATTTTAAAATAAAGAAAGCAGTTTTTTTCAAATCTTCACTCTTTTGGCTTAGATTCTGGAGTGGATGGCAAAGCAAATATCAACTGGAAGTTGTGGTTTTGCTGCAGCGAGCTGGAAGTCGGATTCCCTTCCAAATAGAAACTAAGGCTCAGGAAGAGTTAGTGACTTTCAGAGGGAAGGTCATGCGCTCATTTAACGCTGCAGCGTGTGCCTCTGCATACACTAGTCCATATACACACAGCATATGTATATACATTAATGTGCTCACTAATGTGTATAATATTTAATTCCTAAGCCATCTGAAAGGCTTAAACTAGTCTCTAGTCTATCCATGGGCACATTTGTACTAAGTGTCTTTGTAAGCTTTGTGCTGCCGAAATAAATACCTGAGATAAATCAATGTCTAAAAAGGAAGCTGAGTGTGAGGGTATTTATCTGTAATCCCACCCCAGGGAGACTGGGGCCGAAGGCTTTGGAAAGTGGGAAGCCAGCTGGGCTACATAAGAAAACCCTTTCCTCCTGAAAAGAAAAACCCAAAAGAAAAGAGAGGTTTATTTTGCCTCCTGTTTTGGAGATTCCAGTCTGTAGTCTGTGGTTGGTTGCAGGCCTGTGGCAAGGTCGTATATCATGCCAGAAAGTGCACCACAGAGGAAGCAGCTCACTAAATGACAGCCAAGAGACAAGAGGAGAGAGGAAAGTGTGGAAGTCAACGTCCCAATGTCCCCTTTGAAGGTGTGCCTCCAATGATCTAACTTCCTTGCACAGAGCTTCACCTCCCATAGCACAAGCCGTCGCCAGACTTTTGGCTGATGACCTTTTAGGATACACTTGTCCAGACCATAGGCTAAGGTAAATCAGCCTGCTGAGAGATTAACCTAATGAGATGCAAACAATTTAAACAAGACCCCATGGGACGCTGACCAACCCCTGAGTACACAGACATCTGCGCCATCCATTCTATGGGTGGAGATGTCTGGGAAATAGGAATTCTAAAGAGAAGCCACAGGGTTGGCCAGGAAGCAGGGAAGACAGCCCTTCTCAGGAGAGGAAGCTGCACAAACCCGCCAGGAAAGCAGCTGGGCTCACCAGAGTCCCTAGGCCGTTAAGGAGCCAAGTGCTTTTGTGGTTTCATTCTACCCCTTCCCCACCACTACCCCCACCCCTACCATCCTCCTCTGCCACCCACCTCCAAAACCTGTCTAAAATAAAAATCAGTTTAACAAGGAGAAGAAAATAAACCAAAACCATACAATATTTTCTTTTATAAAGAAAGTCGGCTCAGAATTAGGGACACAGCTCAGTGGGTGTAACTGGGCTCGCCGTGCAAGCATGAGCACCTGACTTCAAATCCCCAGCGCCCCTGAAAAGCCACGCATGGTGCTGTGCACATGTCTAATCCACAGAGAGATGGGGGGTTGAGGGGTGGAGATCCCCAGAGAGATGGGGGGAGTGGAGATTCCCAGAGAGATGGGAGGGGGTGGGTAGAGAGTCCCAGAAACCAACTCATAAGCCAATAGCCTGGTGTCCTTGGAAGATGAACAACAGAAAGAATTCTGCCTCAAACATGGTGGAAGGAGAAAACTGACACCCAAGGTTGTCCTCTGACACCCACCCCACACACACGTACACAAAGGTGTGCACGCATACACGTGCACACACAAATACACGATAAACAAGAAAATGGAGGCCCGTTCTAAGAAAGAAGGTCTGGCACGACCTTGGCTACCTGCTAAGGTGGTTCCTCCAGGTGGGGCTGGGAGAAGGGAGTGCCAAGGACTGGACTGTACCCCAACGGGAAGGTGTCAGACACGCTCCATAAACCACTTCTGGCAATTTAAAAAAAAGAAAGATGAATATTGACAGATCCAGCCGCACCTCCTCTCTCCAAGGCCAAGCCATGGCATTCGGGTGCTCATCAGCAATGGCCACCTCTCTTCTCTCTTTATGAGACAGCAAGCCATTACTCACGCAGAATCCTCACCTGCATCATCGGGACCAGGTGCAGGTAGAGAATGGGTGTGACAGGGTCTTGACAGCCCTAATGCTCTGGGGGGGAGCATTGCTTGGAAACCACAGCAAACTTCAGCTTCAGCTTAGTGGAAGCGTCCCCCAACCACTGCTGAGTCCTGAGAACTTTGCTGTCGCTTAGCACTCTGCTGGCCCTGGTACAGTCATCTCCACCCCGCACACATAGTGATTAACTGCCCTCCTGAGCCCAGTTTCCCCGAATATCTCACCACCTAGCCCGAAATGCTGCCTGTTTTAGCCTTTGAGATAAAAATATGAGCAAAATTCCTGTCCTAGCTCGTCCCTTCTGGTGGTTCCAACGTGAAGGATTTCTTTCCATTCTGTCTATAGCATACCTTGAATCTACTGTTTGGATTTTCAAGGTTAACAGGATTGGATGACATATTAGCTCCTCCTGTTGCTGTGATAAATGCCATGACCAAGGCAACTTCTAGAAGGAAGGGTTTATTTGGTTTGCTGGTTTCAGAAGGATAAGAGTCCATCACCATCCTGGCACCGAGGCACAGTTGCCAACAGGTGTGACGGCTAGAACAGCAGCTGAGAGCTCACACCTTGAATCTCAAGCAGGAAACAGAAAGAGAGATCACTTGCCCTGAGAAAGTCACAAGGCTTTGAAACCTCAAAGTCCACCCCCAGTGACATACTTCCTATAGTAAGGCCACACCTCCTAATCCTCCCCAAATAGCTCCACCCACAGGGGAGGGAGTATGAAAACATCTGAGCCTTTGGGGAGAGGTTCTCGTTCAAACAGCCGTGGGTAGGTTTTGTCATTATCCTTTGTTTGTAGTTAACCAGGCTGCCTGTCTAGTATTGAACTTTAGACTAGTTTAGCATTTTTGTACTATCTGGAAAAAAAACTGAAAGTGTTACAACCTTCACACCTAAAAATCGAGCTGGCTCCTCTCAGAGGCACTTTCTCAACCTCTGGGTAAGCTCTGTAAAAGCTTTGTAAAAGCCATTTATGTATTATTTCGGGAAAGGTGGATGTGGGCTGGGTGAGCCACCTGCTCCTCCAAAATCCCTCCTGACCTCCGAGTGATCCCCTGCTCTGCCGAATCTGGCAGTATGTGCTGCCCATGCCTCCTAGCTACACCCCACCTGGTATTCTAAGCCATTCTTTCTTGAGGGCTCTGTCTTCCCAAAATGAGATTATATATTCCTCCAGGTCAAAACTATCAGATTCCCTGGAACTAGAGATTCAGGTGGTTATGAGTCACCAAGTGAGTGCTGGGATTCAAACCCGGGTCCTCTAGAAGAGCAGCCAGTGCTCTTAACCACTGAACCACCTCTCCAGTCCCCAGTTCTTTCCATCTTTAAACAGAAATTTGAGCAAAGTAACTTTTAACTCAGTGGCTCTGAAACTACATTAGTCTATGAGCAAGAAAGTTTAAAATGAAACACTGCAAGGAAATTTCTCATCTGTGTCTACAAGAAATTCCTGCCTTCTCTCAATCTCCTTTCTTTCTTTTTCTTTCCTTTCCTTCTCTTTCCTCCGCTTCATTTTCCCCTTTCCTCCTCTTCCTCCTTCTCTTCCCATCTTTATAGTGTGTCCCTGCTCTCCTACCTGCCTCCTGTGAGTACCCACACGCCCAAGAATAACAGCATTCCATAAAACATGTTGGGACAATTCCAATGTCGCATGCAAAGTTTCACATTTTGCCTTAAATGCCACAGTACATGAGGGAGCAATAAACACGACGTTCTTCCACAGCCTTCCCTTGGAGACCTCTCTTGAGTCACACTTCATTTTTAAGGACAAAGGGTGAAGGAAGGCACTTTTTTCCCTTCTGTTTGCTCCTGACACTTAGGGAAATTTTTATGCACGTGTGGGAGATGTAGAGAAATGATTCCCATCCCAGGAGCCACTCAATCTCCTCCTCTCTGATTGACCAGCCCCGGGCGAGGTAGCACTTTTTCAGATCTACTGAAAACTCTAAACCGGTTTCCTAGGAGATGCTAAGCAAGCTAAGTGTCTGAGAAGAGGGGCACTACAGTAACCCTGCTGCCACAGAGGAGCAAACTGAGGGACAGACCTGGTAAAGACAGAATCGTCCAGGCTCGTGTTTCCTTACGGTTTCAGTTCATGACCAGTTGGCACCATAGTTTCTAGCCTTAAGTGACCCAGGGTATTATGGTGAGATTTTGGGGCAGAAAAACATGCCCCCCTCATGCTGGGAAGCAAAATGGGCAATGAGGGGTCAAAGGACATACTCTAATACCCCAATGACCTCCCATGAGACTCCACGTCCTGAAAGTCCTACCACCTGGTGACAAAGACTAACTCATACAAGCCTTTGGGGGACACTTTGCGTAGAAGAGATTTTGGAGCAATTTTAATGGCCTGTTTGTGCCACATTCCTGCCTTATCATCCAGTCTCATTGCTTTCCTTTCCTACTGTCAAGGTCTCAGTATTTACACTATTTAGCAATGACGGCAATGCCATCGGGGTTGCTGATTTTAGAATTATCACTATCTAACAATCCTGTACTTGCAACACTGTAGTTATATAAATAGCACTCTGTGCAGAATCAAATAACATCAGAGTCTGCCGAGAAAGACTCTCTGTCACAAACCACTGTTCTTTAAAGAGAATGTTCCAGGCTTTTTGGTCATGCTTGGTTCACCTTTTCTGACACCAGTAGCCTCTGGAGTATTTTATTTTTATATAGGGTGCCCAGGTGTTCAGGTTTCTGATAATTTGCTAGTCTGGGAATGCCTTTTCTTTGTCAGGATGCTGAGGCCCAAACAATGATTTGCCTATGAGAAGCGGCGACTTGTCCTGTTTTCCCATCATCATTCTTCAGCATGTGATGGGCAAACTCGTCTGTCTTTGGACTGTATTGTGTCAGAAGGTTTGGGTTCAGACATTGCTGTTGGAATTGCTGACTTGAGCTTCTTGCAACATCACTCAGTGCATGTTGGCTTGGGATTTAGATGTGTGTCCAACATTTTGTACCATTTTAGGTGAAGTGTCCTTCTTAGCACTGATGATCAAAAAATTTAAATATTGATCAACTTCAGAAAGCTTTTGAAGTTATTCTATGTCCTCCAATACACTATCCAGTGTCCCCAGCCCTCAGACAAGACACAAAAACAAACAAATACATCTATCTCACAAGTATGTACATTTGCTTTCTTTAATAAATGGCAAAGTTGTATGTGTACCAAAAGACTGTTTTAGAAGTTTCTTTAGGACTTACTATGAGTAAATGTTTTATTGAGATACCTATCTACGCAAATCAATGCAGAAAAATCTAGCAAGAAAAATTTCGTTCTAGTGGGCAAAGCTTATGAAACCCTGATCAAGTGGACTTTTCCTGTGAAAGTTCCCTGTCCCTTAGGCAAGCTTCATCTACTATGTATTTGATTCTACGCATTGGAGCTTCTCTGATTCCTGTTCCTTCCCTAGTAGATGAACACTGGGCTCTGAGTCTAGCCTTTTGTTTGTGGTGACTTTTATTTATCTGTTGTTTTGTTGTTGTTTGTTTTGTTTTGGTTGTTGTTGTGGGTTTTTTTTTATACGTTTTATACATTTTCCTTCCAAGATTTGTCTTTGACCACATTAAATATATATTTTTCATTTTTAATTTTTTTATTTTTGGGGTTTTTTTTCCAAGACAGAGTTTCTCTGTGTAGCCCTGGTTGTCCTTGAACTCATTCTGTAGACCAGGCTGGCCTTGAACTCACAAAGCTCCACCTGCCCCTACCTCCTGAATGCTGTGATTAAAATCATGCACCAGCACTGCCCAGCTAAACATATTTTTCAATGCAATTGGTAAATTTCTTTTTTAAAAACCAATTATATTTTAATTACCAGGAGCATTTCTTATTCTGATTGTTTTTCAGTGGTAACAACTTTATTTCAAAGATCTCTACCATTTGATTTGTTCTGAGAACTCTAAAAAAAAAATTTTCTGTGTTTCCTCCCTGTGTTTGGCTTGCTTGCCTGTTTGTTTTGAGGTAGGGTCCACTTTGTAGCTCAAGCAGCATCAAATGTCCAGTACCTTCCACCTCAGCTCTGCTGGTATTGCAGACATGCACAATCTGGCTAAAAAAACATGTTTTAAAGTTATTTTTTGTTTCCCAAACTGTAACTGCATTTACTTTCTTCAGCACCAGCTCGTCTGTTTGCTCACATTAATCCTGTTCTTTCAAGACACTGGCATCCTCTGATACCCAGCGCTGTATCTATGACCGACGGGGCAAACCTGAGCTGTACAGGTAACACACCTCGTCTTTCTCACACAGAGGCTCGGCACAAACCCCAGCCGAGTGGGCATGTTGACAGCTAGGGTTCCCTCCTCTACGGGGCTGCCAATCCAGACCTCCCCTGGAATGCCTCAGGCACAGAAAACACTGGCAGGGACTGTACCTAGGCAAGCTGCCTTCTCCCAGCCTCTGCTCGGCAGGCCTGGGTCATGTTGAGCTTTTATCTTCAGGCCCAGCATCCAAGCTGCCTCCCCCTTTCCCCCACCCAAGGCAGGGTTTCTCTGTGCAGCCCTGGCTGTCCTGGAACTCAGCTATTTTTTAAATGTTATTGTTTGAAACATGATCTAGCTATGGCAGCCCAGTCTGGCCTTCCGTTCACTCTCCATGCAGCCCAGGCTGGCCCTGAACGTTCTGAGCCGCGCCGCTTCAGCGTTCCAGCTGTCACAACTCCGCTGCTCTATCACACCCGGTCTGTGCTGTCTGGGTGTCAGAAGCCATCATTCGACTTTGTTCCACTTGTCCCAATGGGCCCACGTTAACAATGAAATTGTATAGTAGAGAAGAAAAGGAAAGGGAAGTGCTTGCTACAGGAGGGTGTCCCCAATCCTGAGTTCTGAACCTCAAGTATACACCGGTGAGTGCTCAGACCCTGACTGCCCTTTGTATTAATGACTCCAATCATATCTCCAGTCTTTTTTTTTTTTTTTTTGACTTTTCAAAACAGGGTTCCTTTGTGTAGCTTTGGAGCCTGTCCTGGAACTTGCTTTGTAGCCCAGGCTGGCCTCGTACTCACAGAGATTTGCCTGCCTCTGCCTCCCAAGTGCGGGGATTAAAGGCATGCGCCACCATCGCCCAGCTGAGTATTTCCAGCCTTAAACCAAGAATCTGCCTCTTGTGTAAACCCACGGCTTTCTATCCATCATGTTGGTTCACACTGGTGATTCCCACATTGCCATTCAGCCTTTCTACAATTTTATAATCTAGATTTATGGAGAAACAGACAATGGACAGCTAATGACTCCAATCATGTCAGAGGGACTTTAGGAAGGTTAATGGTTGATCATCAAGTCCTGTAAACATCCTGAACAAGAAGACACTGCACAGAGTTTAATCTGTAGAATTCATCCTTGGGGACCGTCTTCGCCTTTTCCTCTTTTATTCTATCAAATTACAATGTCAGGAAATCGTCTGAACGCATACACATATACACATACATTATCTATTAATTACATATTTGATAATTGTCTAATATGCATATATGATCGATTCATTATTTAATAATTACTCAGTTTAAATACATACATACACATAGTGAGGAGCCACATTTTAATTTAAATGGGGGAAAGCCTACCTTTAAAAGGAGAAATGAAAACCTGTTTCAGAGCCTGTGAGAGGCTCATCTGGTAAAGGCTCTTGCCACCAACCCTAGCTACTTGTTTGACACCTTGATCTACATGGTAAAAAGGGAGAACTGGCTCCCAAAAGTTGTCCTCTGACTTCCACAGGTACATCATTCCACAAGCATACATACAAATTAATTAATTAATTAATGCTGTTTTAAAAAAAAACTACATTTTTATCATTGGAGAGAATTTGAGACATCATTAATATGCAAACATCCACATATTTTGTGGAAGTTTTCTTCTCTAGGAGCTGAATTGTCTCTGACTAAATAATTCCATCTGAGTATCCTTGAATCTTGATACCAACCAGACATATTAACAGAGTAGGTGATATTTATAATCACTAGAGAATGAAACTCACCATTTTTTAAAACACCATGGACCACACCAAGCTAAGCACACCAAAATAATTTTAAGCATGTCATTTTTCAAAATGTTTCAGACTGTAGGAATCTTTGAAAGTTCATGTTAAAGAAGTACTGATAGATTAACATTTCAAAGAAATGTCTAAATAAAATAGTTTGCCTCATCATAAATAATGCCTTATCCAGATGCTTGAAAGCGAGGTTGAAGGGAAGGCTCAGTAGTTACGAGCACTCACTGCTCTTCAAGTTTGGTGTCCAGGCAACTTAGAAACATCGGTAACTCCAGTTCCAGAGAATCTGACACCCCCTTTTGGACATCCTCAGGCCTACTCCTCACACCTACAGACACACACACACACACATACAATGAGAACATAGAAGTATAAATAAAACAGGTAAGCACACATGTAAACAAACAATTCCAGGGTAAATGACTGAAAATAACATCCTGTTTGTGGACTAGCAACATACCCCACGGTAAAGGCACTTGCTGTCAGGCCTGAAGACTTGAGTCCCAGCCCCAGAACCCATACAATGTAAGAGAGAATTGACAACATACATGCTAAATAAGTAAATTTTTTTTAAAATCTCAATTCTTTTTTACTTCATGTTTGGATTATTTGCTCTATCATTCTAAACATTTAAAAAAGACAGAGTAAGCTTAACCTCTAGAGCCACTGCAGCAGCTTCCCTGCCCTGGAACAGACAGCCAATTGTAGAGCTACTGCGGCAGGGGAATGTTCTGAAGAGTTGGCAGCACACTTTCCTTAAGCCTCCCTGGCTAATCCTCCTCTCTGCACTGAGGGTGCGGTGGTCCCATTGTCGAGCTTGGATGTGTATACCTGCCCGCACACAGTGCACACACACAACCCTTGTCTTCAGAACCAGTGTAGGGATGAATAAGGCTTCTGGCCAGATTCAGCGGTCCTCTGCAATCATCAAGCATGACAGAACTGGAAGAAAAACATCTGGCCCAAGGTCACTGCTGGCCTTTGTAGCTGGGAACATCCTTTGATCTCCCTTCGAAGTTTCTGTTGAGCCTAACGGATCAATTAGTTAATAGACCATTCCCACTAGTGGTCCCTCCAGCAGACAGCGGAGGGGAGAAAGTCCTAGTTCTCTGCCCTTCCCTTCCCCATCTACTTGAGGCAGATCCTTCTGTCCCCCGGAAATAACATAGTCTTCAAACCACTTCAGTCGCTCCTGGGGTACAGGAGCTCCACTCATGTATGTGCTGGAGCCTCGAGTGTGCGCAAGCACAGCACTCATGGCTACAATTTCATTCCCTGGAGAGTTAAGGTTGAGGAAAGTTTGCAAACCATTATTAAAACATCTTTCCTAGGGTTTGGTTGATTCCCCTGTGGAATTGGAAAGATCATTTTAGTATCTTATTTAAAAAAAATTCAGAGAAGAGTCTTGCATTTTTCGCTAGGTTTCCTTCTAAGCTGGCTGGTTTTCCTGACATTAGTAAGGACTGGTTCTAGGAATTTGAACAAACATGTTCAAGATTGGTCAGCATTTCAAACAGTGCTACTTTAAAAAAAAGTAATAATTATGTATCAGGGAACAAAACTGGATTATTTGGAGATTGGAGTATAGAATTTCCATTAGTTTTATGATTTTAATGAGGTAAGATAGTGTCTCTAAGGGGTTGGAGAGATGTCTCAGGAGTTAAGAGAACCAGCTGCTCTTGCAGAAGACCCGGGGTTCAATTCCCAGTACCCACATGGCAACACACAACTGTCTGTAACTCTAGTTCCAGGTTCCAACACCCTCACAAAGGCAAACATGAGGACAAACACCAATGCACATAAAATAAAAATAATTTAAAAAAAATAAAAAGGTGGTGTCTCTGAACCTGTGTGTTAGCTTTGAGTTTTGAAACTTAACACAAAATAACTAATAATTACTCTAAAATAGGCTGGGGAGCAGTCAAGAACAACACAATGAGGTCAGGCTGGTCAGCTCATGGGATAAAGGTGCTTGTAGCCAAGGCTGACCACGTAAATCTGATCCCAGAACTTACATGATGGAAGAGAGAATCAACTCCCACACACACATACCATGGCACAAGTGTGCCCCATCACACACAATAAATAAATGTAAAAAAATTGATTAAAAAATATACATACTACTGTGCTCCAATGATCTGGGGTTTGGGACACTGCCCACTGTACTTTCCAGTAAGAGTCTGGGTCTGACCTGTGTGCGGGGACCAACTTAAAGCATGAGGTGCCTCCACTGCCTGCCCCTCTGGAGACACTCATCTGAGTGGGGATAAACCTGGTAACTCTCTCCTACATGCCAGCACCCTAGGGAATTTCAGGAGACAGAAAGTAATTATTCCCTTTGAGGTTGGCATGAATAGAAGAATTAGAACTGTCCTTTGTCCCCAAAATAAAAGGTTTTGGTGGCGCTAGATATAGCTGAGACATGACGGAGTATGGAGTCTAGTCTGACCGCAGTGACCCCTTTTCACCTCCATATGTCACTCATATCTGCGTTCTCAGAAAACTTAGACAGTCCTCAAGGTGACCCTTCTTCTGCCGTGTCACTCTGAGTAGCTTTGGCTTTGTTTTCCATGCAGGTGATTGAACCCAGGGCCTAGCAGATGCTAGGCAAGCGCTCTCCCACAGCTTAATAAAGTCTTCGTGACTCGCTGACTGCGACCCACTAAAGTAAAGAATGACGAAGAACACATGTCTCCAGGGCCTATAAATTGGCTCAGCTGGTAAAGGTGTTTGCCACCAAACCCTGACAACATGAGTTTGAGCCCTGGGACCCACGTTAAAGTAGAAGGGAACCAATTCCTGCAACTTCCCTTGAACCTCTACATACATGTGATAGCACTCGTATGTGTATTTATACACACACGTGCACGCACACACAAATAAATGCAATTTTTTAAAAATGTAAAGAAATATCACCAAGTTTTGCCTCCCAGGAAGCTCCACCCCAAGCTTTGACAAAGAACGGACAAGAGGCCATGGGAGATGGGATGATCGATTCAGCCGAGGTGAGAACTCGACCTGAGGCAGCTGCAGACTCCAAAGCTTTCTCATATCTCATTTCCTAAACCGTATAATAATTAGCCCTCGTAATTGGGTTGGTAGAAAGTTAACTACTGAGTGTAAGTCCTTCAGGGTACCTCAGTGGATGAATGTCTGTCAGCTGCCTGATTTATGCCAAGTGACCCACAAGTGAGGGACAACCAGGACGAAGCAGGGGTGCCAGGGAACCTTCCCACCACACTTGCCCTCTGGCTTTATTGAACTCTAGCTTTGTGCCTTTGCTCGGGGCATCCTTGCCATGATTCTCCTTCCTGGGCCTTTTCAAAAGTTATTATCCTTTCAAATGATCTTCTAGAACCCACTCAGTTGCACCAACATCTTCTTATACTGACCTACCCAGCACCCTCAAGACAGCATATTTAAAGTTTGTGTCCTTGACTCCACAGAACTAGCTGGCAGAAGCTGGCACACACAGTTCTAAAAACCCTGAGATAACTTTGGCAATGCCTGCATCTTAGCTTTCCAACCCATTTGTGTCCAAAAAGAATTTTTGTAAAGAAGTCCCCAGACTGAGCCTGAGAAACTGTCGCTCACTAGATACAAGAGAACCCGAGTCCTCCACATCGCCCACCCTTCCATCAGCATCTGTTCTAGACAACCATCCTCCTGAGGGCAGAACCAGCAAATTCTTCTTTCTCAAGAGTCACTTCATCAAAGTGGCCCTGGTCAAATCTTATGTGCCAACTTAGTGGAGAATAAACATCACCTGTTAAGTCAGCAAGTTGCTTACTCTAGAGGTTCTCTCACCTCAGAAAAGTGTTTTGGGGTGTCTTTCTACAAAAAGAAAGCATTTGGGGACTGTAAGTTAGTCCTAAGGTTCTTTTTTTTTTTAACCAAACAAACAAAAACAAACAAATAAATCTGTCTGTTTTTTGGTATGAGGAGACATACACGTGCCACTGTGTGTGTGCATGTGTGCGTGTGCATGTGTGTGTGCATGTGTGTGTGCATATGTGTGTGCGCACATGTGTGTGCATGTACGTGTGTGCGTGTGTGTGTGGTCAGAGAACAACTTACAGAAGTCCGTTCTCCTTCCACCATGTGGATCCCCGGGATCCTCAGGGCCTCAGGCTTAGCAGCAGCCTACTGAATCTCGCTGGCTTCAATCCTAAATTCTTTCTGGTCTCTTGGGGAAACATTTTGTTGCCTCATTTTTTACACCCTCCTCCTTCTCTCCTGCCCCTAGTCTTATTAAACTCCTTCTGGGAGCCTGTCTTGGGTAGGACTGAGCTTCTAAACTTGTCTGTCTCCTGCCCTGGGAGCATTCGCCCCCTGTGCTGCTTGTTTCTTATAGACATCACTAGGACTCTCGCATTTCCTCACATACACACCAGGCTGAGAGACCCATTTAGCAAAGACTCCTTGACTTATGGACTCTGAGAAGCTTCCTACATAGTGAGCTGCCTGCACTGGGATTTGCCTATCTGCCCTGGTCAAAGCCAGGTTCCCTTCTTTGGTAGCTATAGAAAACTTCTATCCCCAGGTTTACAGTAGGTTATGTTTCTTTTTCAGACTTGCTTAAAATGCTTGTCCGATCTCTGGGTGGCACTTGGGATTTCATGACATACAGTGTAAGCACACACATTCAACTCTAAAAGAAACACTGAATTGAAAAGAATCTACTTACAAAAGAATAAATCTGACCAAAATAGACCCAGGCTTTCCCCACTTAGTCTCTGTTACCGCACTTCTGTACCCACTCCTCTCCGGAGGCGAGTGTCAAGACAGAATGCCGCTTTAGCCCCGGATTAAAATGCACAGCATTGCTCTGGCCAAAGGGAAGAACCACAGCAATGGGACTTTCAGAAAGTCAGTGATGTCACCAAGTAGCAAGGTCCAAAATACTAATTTTCTTTGGAGGTTCCATCTCAGTGTTCTCAGTATCAGCAGCAACATATGGATTAATTTATCTAATATTTTATTTTATACATTAAGTCATTAGCAACTATTGTACCTAAGCCCAATCTGAGAAAGCAGGAAGTATCCAAAAAAACTTACTATTTTTCTCTCATGTATATGTGTGTGGTATGAATGCATTGTGTATAGTCACACGAAGAAGTGCATATACATGTGTGTTCACATGTGGTGTGTGGAGGTATATCCACATGCATGTGAGTATGTATGTTCATATATATGAGTGTGCATGCACATGTGTGCAGTGTACAAGTTTGTAAACATGTATTTTTGCATCTAGGAATGTACATCTACACATTTGTGCAAGCATATATGTTCACATGTGGGTTATATATGCATTTGCATGTGCATGTTTATGTTTATGTATGTTTACATGTATATATTCATGCATGTAGCATGCAAGCTTGTATGCATATGTTCAAATGTGAGTATGCATGTGTGTATAGTACACATGTATGTGTGTATTCATGTTTATATGTGTGGGGTATGCATGCATGCATGCATATGATTCATATGTAGGTTATGTGCACATGTTGTTCAAGTATGTGTATATATGGACTCACATGTGGGGTTTACATGCACATATGTGTGCATGTAGGTACTATATATATGTGTGTCTTCATATGTGATGTGTGTGTATAAGCATGTCTGGTTGTTCATGCACATGTATATGCACATGTGTATGTGTGTGCATGCATTACTATGTGTTCACATGTGGTATATGCATGCATCTGTGTGTGGTGTGCATCCATATTTATATTCACATGTATATGATATATATGTATATGTGTATACACACGTGTGTATGGGTTTTCACATGCAGTATCTGCATGCACTTGTATATGTGGTTTGCATGTCTATGTGTGTTCACATGTGTGGGGTGTGTGTATGTGATATATATGTGTTCATATGTAGGGGTTTGTGAGTGCATATGTGTGTGTGTATATGTATGCATATAAAGACCAGCTATTGACATCTGGTGTCTTCCTCCATCACTTTCCACTTCACTGACTAAGGCAGTGTCTCTCACTGCAGACAACTGTTAGCTCCAGGAATTTCCTGTCTACAGGCAGGCTGTTGTGTCTAGATTTTCCATTCAATGATAGTATTGTCCATCCTTAAGGGTGTTCTTAGGGGAGATCCATCTAAACTGGACCTCAGTTTCCTCAGGTACCAAAGGACATAATGAATGGGATGATTTCCCGGGTACCTGTAGTTGTTATATATGTATGTTATATGTGTATATGCCAACCATGGTCTAGTCCAAAGCTCTGTAGTTATTATATATGTATGTTATATGTGTATGTGCCAACCATGGTCTAGTCCAAAGCTCTGTCTCAGGCCTCACTGAAGATCTGCGCACACAGGCAAGAATCCCTGGGAACTTCACATCTCACTTTACTTGTGGGTTTGAGTCTGATGTCTCCATGACACCAACCCCAGCAACAGAAGGAACCCTGAGTGCTATCCCTGAACTGGAAGCATGCACAAGTCAAAGCCGGCCTTGGCAACATGAAGGTAAACATCTTTAGGACTCACTGCTGTTGTCAGACTGTTTTCAATTTGCTCATCGGAAGCCTTTCTGCCGGGAACCGGATGGCCCAGGGAATTGGCAATTGGTAATGAGTTCTGCTGCCTTTCAGGTCTCTGTTACCCATCTTAATGGAGCTCAGCTAATAGCGGATCACCCGATACTGTTGGAAATATCTGCAACATGAACCAGACTCTGGCTCCCCTCCTAAACCTAAAACACCAAAGCAGCATATGCCTGAGAGAAGAAACCAGAGGAAGCCCTGGGTGAGAACAGAGCTCAGAGTTGTTCCCCCAGAACATTTCGAGGGAAATTTCCAAGGAATGTCAGGCCTAAAGAAGTAGAATTCGTATCTACCTCACATTCTTGAAGGGCCAGGAATTCCAGCGGTGGAATTCTTATTTCTCCCTAATTACTCTCTTGTAAGAGAGTCAACCTACTTCAGCAGCAAATTTCAAGTGCAATGGACCTCACTACTTATCTTGTGCTGTATGGATCTGTATCTTCATCAAGAAACAAAAGAAGGTTTATCATGAGGACTGTACGAGCAAACCAAAATTGACAAATCCAAGAGTTTCCAAGATGCGTTTCCGAGTTACGATGTGGTCTGCTGCACTGTAAGAATTTGTAGCCACACTGGGGAAGCCTTCAAGCAAAAACATGGTGCTAATATCACTTGCTTCCCTGACTGCTCCACTTCCATATTTATATAGCTACTTTTCCTTTACACTTTTCAGTTTATAGTAGCAATAATTTTCCCTCATATATAGTCCAACGAACAACCAATTAACAAATGCCCAAAGCGCTCAGCATTCTTGGCTGTCCAGCCTAGTGGGTCATTAATTTGGTGAAGGAAGGGCTAACAAAGTCATAAACCAGGACTTGAATTTTAGAAGTTGGTTCAATTTTACATTATTAAAAGGGAAAATGTAGTAAAAATAATAAGAGCTTTGCCAAAACTCTACAGCGAAGTCAATTAGCCTCACAAAGGGCACAGAGTCTGCGATACGAACCTACATTTGGAGCTGCTTAGCCTATTAAGGCAACTCCAGACAGCATCTCTTGCAAGTCCTATTCCAGGGCTCCCACTGTGGCCCAAGTTGCATGACTGCACCATCCTTAACACAAGTCATCTCAGGGCCTTGCTTGGGCCTGCCTCTTGAAGATACATGCACATGCTGCATGAGTGCATTTTTTCATACATAGAAACATACTCACCTATCATCAAAAGTTCATATAGAAAATATAAGCCTCATGTGACAGAGAGCAAAATGCATGGGGTATTAAGTATAGGCATACAATACACTTTTAAGATGCTTTTTTAAAAGTTAATTCCAATCAGCAAAATGGTAATGCTAACATTGTACAATGTGTTGTGTAATAGATTGTGTTTGTAATAAATTGCATTTCAGTTAGAAATCAGTTTTCACAAGACCTCAAGTATCTCCCTTATGTGTGTATATGTATATATACATGGTAACAGACTGAAATATTTTGTTCATTAGTATATTACTGTGGGCAATAAGTATCTTGTTTTGCTCTTACTAATCAACAGGAAAGGCTTAAAACACTAACTAAGATAAGATTATTTTAATAGGCTAGTCTCTAAAACAGTTTTTCAATCAACTATGAGAGTTACCTGATAAATTTTTTAAAAAGGAAAACAAAGATATATTTCAATAAAATCTAATGAAATCTTCCAAATTGCTTAAATAAAATGAAACTGAATCTCTTCAGCCCCGTGGCTCCCGTTCTCAGCTTCTGCTCAAACACTAGCTTTCCAGGGAGACTCAGAACTAATTAACTGCAGTTCTCTCTATATTTTGTTTTTTCTCCGACACTGACTAGCAGGGGGTTAGCCCTGCAGAAGGAAGATTATTAAAACTTTAATAAGCCAAGCCTTTGAACCTTTCCACATTCTTTACCATTTTTCTCACATTTCCAGCCCCGGGGTCTACACGGCATTACAGCGCCCACTTGAACTTTGTGATGATGATTTTAGTCACCTTGTATATTATTTTTTTCTTAAGAAAAAAGAAAGAGCAAAAGAGAAAGAACTAATGCTAATTTTATAGTCCTTCTAAGCAAAGGAATTCAATTAATTTTGAAACTAAATTTGCAAGATGATTCTTGTCCATTTGTGAACCGAGCATTCCCAACAATGCAACTGTTTTCTTTCGTCTGCTGGACGTAAATTGTCAGGCAGCCTAGCAAACAGCCGCCAATCACAATTCTCTTTTATTCAACAGCCTAGCAACCAGCCGCCAATCACAGTGCTCTTTTCTACAGCTGAAAGGCTCCAGAAGAGTGAAAGGGGCTTCACCTTGGAAACTTGAACTCCTGAGGTTGCTGCAAAAGAAAGCCCCAAGAGGAAGCGTCTTCTTAACAAAATTAGCTGCTTACTGGTTCCCCAAAGAAAGGGGTGTTTGCGTATAACAAGAGCAAATAAAATTGCCTTCGGTAGACTTCAATGTGACAGTTGTTACTCCATAGACATTTTAGCTCCCAGCAGCCAATTACTGTCTTTTGTTGTTGTTTTTAGCAAAAGAGCTGCAATTATTCAAGGAAAGTATTGCCATGGGAAGCATTATAGCTCATTGCACCTTGCAGACGCCTGCTGTCTACTATGGTGCAGGTGAAATATGAACAGGTATGTCAAATGGTGCTTTCAGGAAGTCTCCTGAAAGGAAAGGAAGAACCTGCTTTTTCTCCACTTTGCTATCATGGCTGAATTCCGGGAGCCACAGTGACCTTAAGTCCAAGTGACAAAAGCAATGAGAGACTGTTATCCTGGGTATTTATTTTATGAGACAAAAGTCAGTCCTAAAGCATCACCTAGCCCGTGCTGTTCTATCTGTAGAGACCCTTGACTAGCTGGAGAAGAGGAAGGCACTTCTGGCTTGTCCGACCATGACGAGACAGCTGGTGTTGCCATGGCGCCCACTGCTCTGCTGTTCAGGACTAGATCTCCACATCAGTTGTTGAGCACACACAGTTTAACAGAACATCAGCACATGACCCTGAAGAATCAAGAATCGGAAGGAAAGGGCTAGAGAAATGGCTCAGAGGTTAAGAGCACTGGCTGCTCTTACAGAGGACCCAGGTTTGGTTTCCAGCATCCACATGGTGGCTCCCAAGCAACCTTCTGTAACTGCAGTTCCAGAGGATCCAATACACGCTTCTCACTTCCACAGGCATCAGCATGCGTGCAGTGCATATACATACATGCAGGCAAACACTCATAGAATAATTAATAAATAATGTATCATATATGATAATATACATTGTGTATAGCATATTATTAATATTGTTTATTTATTATGTATTCTTATAAAATAATATTTTATTTAAGGGCACTTTAAAAATATCCCCTAAAAAGAAACAAAATGGCATGAATAAATGCAAAATATATGTGTGTGCAATTCATATAGTTCCTGTGACTCAAGATCTTGGTCACAACTCATGGCTAAAATGATAAGAACAAAGAGATTTATATCCTAATATAAATTCTCTTGACATATTTTAAAAATCAGTTTTAGTAATATTTCTTTCCCTGTCACTTTCATTATATTATATATATTTTTTTCTATATTTTACATATATGTTATATGTCGATAAATATTAAGACATGTCAAGCATGGTAGCACTGTCTGATAATCTTAGAACTTGGGAAAGATTGAGAATTCATGGCCAGCCTGGCCTAAAGAGTGAGTTTCCTACCAGCCAGAGCTATGAAATAACACCGTCTCAAAAGAAAATAATAAAATAAAATAAATAAAAATCATCAAGTAATGAAAATAATAAAGTAAAATAAAATACAGTAAATCAATAAAATCATTCCACATCATGTCTAAACACATGAACATTATCCGAGCCACAAAGTAGCCGCCCTTTCTCTCCAGCACTGCTGGCCTCCCTTCAGTCTTCTAGCAACCTATCAAAATGCTCCTTCGTAGGATTAATTAAGGCTGCTTCTTAGCAGCATCCAGTTCAAACCAAAGTCCTACTTCCTCCCATCCTTGCCCTAAGACCCTCACATAGTCCAAATCCCCCAAATCTTTTCTGACACCTTCCCTTGGAGACTCCACAGTCCTCTTATCTCTCAGTGCAGTAAGTCAACAAAGTTAGTTTGTTCAGCAGCAGTGTGTGTGTGTGTGTGTGTGTGTGTGTGTGTGTGTGTGTGTGTGTATGGGTGTGTGTCTGTCTGTGCTGGAAGTCTTTGGTCTTTGGGCATTGATATGACAACACAGCAAAGCTTGTATCTCCCTACAACAGAACCCAACTAAATACACCTAACAGTCTAGCTGTAACTCAAATGGCTGCAACCAAATGGGAACACCCAAGTCTTGAAAAACTCTAGCCAAGAAACTAAAGCATCAGATTCTGGTGATCAGAATCTTTTTGTATTCTTGTGCTATTTCCACGGCCTGGAACAGACCCATCTGAACCCTACCCTGGTGACAAAGCAAGCTTAGCTTGGCACCCTTTCAAACGGACAGACAGCCAGCCTACAGCACAGACGGGTCGCTCAGCACCTGCTTCTCTCCAGTCCCAAGCCCTGCTCTCTTTTTGCCTTCTACCTTTTCATTTTCAAATGTCTAGTGGTTGCCAAGATTTGTTTGTACATTCCTTGAGCCTGGCCTCAGGTCCTAGCTCAGAGCTATCCCACTCAACGCCCATCATCATTTCCAGTTTCTCCGTATCCTTTCCTGAGCCACAGAACAGATTTCTGCCATTTTACTCTTTCTTTCTCCATTCCATAATTTTTCATTTATTCATTCTTTTTCTGCCATATTTACTGTTCGGTGTTTTATTGGGGTATATCTTTTCAAATTCTCTGTTTCCTATTCTGTATTTTTTTAAGTTATTTTCTTAGTGGCCCCTAGACCTTGAGCCCTAAGCTTACAGTGATCTGTTTGAATAGATACTAACTCAGCTTTGGTAACATGAAAACACTGCCCCCGTGTTATTTTCACACATGCTTACTCATGTGTGAGGTTTTGATTTATTGACAATAATTCATTTTACACATGTTATAAATCACAGAGGACACAATGAAGAACTCCCAACAAAAGTGTGATAGTTTTTTGTCTGGGTTTTTCTCATTCCCCAGTCACCTTCAGTGGCATCTGGGTCAGACCCTGTTGGCCCAGCCTGAAGGACTCCCTACAGCGCTTCTCTTTGGACAGAACTGCAGTCAAGCGTTCTCTGCTTTTACCTGGGAATCTTGGAATTCCCTTCAGTTTTGTATGGTGTGCTGCCATAGTGTCGGTCCGCAGTGCTTTTAGCTTTCAGCATTTTCATCGTCTTCCCGTTGTCTTCTGGTCTCTGGGTTTCCCTTAAGAAAATGGTACAAATGTTCCTGAGAGTCCCCAGTTTGTATAAACGTGCTACTCTCTTGCTGCTTTTAAATGATATATAAAATCTATAGATTGAAATATACACACTGGATTTTTACGACGTGGTATCTTTGACAGTTCAGCCCCTGGTCTGTTTTTCTTGTTTTCCTTTGTGACAGGGTCTCACATTAGCCCAAGCTGTACCTGAACTCCTGGGAATCTTCCTGCCTCAGGCTCCTGAGTGCTGAAACTATATGCCTGTAGCAGCATTGTATCCGGCTAGGATTTGCTATTTTGGGTTGTCATTGTCAAGAGTCACCCATTTGTTTAATGGCTATTTCAAGCTCTAGCTGTGAAGATTTTATTTCTTATCATGCATTCTTATTTTAATTTATTACTATTTAATTTACTATGATTTATTTTAATTTAATCTCTGTTCCACTATTTCAGAAGTCAGACAATCACAGCACATTTTCTTAAGGGCATGAACCAGAAGGATAGTTATGCTTTCCCGGTCTTTGCAGCTCCCCCGGGCTACGGCATTCCTTCACCTCTCAGCCTGGCTGCTTACAGCACCACCCTCATCCCTTCCAGATTTCATGAGCCTACAAATTCATCCCAGGTACAAGCATAGTGTCCTCTCCAGTTCCTCCTGCGCATGCACCAAGCCCTGGGTATACACATTTTACTTCGGTCCCTCAGTTATAGTGATAGCTCTCCAAAGTCTACATTCCACCACCTCACATCAGCAGAAACTTTCTCCTTAGCATCCTTCTCCCCAAACTTCTGTGTCTGCCTGATGTGCATCGGATCATTTGTCCTTTGCTCCTCCTGAGCACAAATAGTATACATCTTTCAACAACAACTGGTACTAGGAAACTATTTCAGGCTTTGGCTTGAAAAGAAAAAGGCCAGGGGTGGGAATACAGGTGAGGGTACGATTGTCTACTCCGAGTACCTCAGGGAAATGGCCAAACGACAAAGGACAAAGAAACCCTGTTTTGAAAAAAGACAAAGAAAAAGAGAGAGTAGGAAAGGAGGGAGGAAGGGAAGGGGAGGAAGAGGAGTAAGAACCAGCAGCTCCAGCATGGAGAGTTAGACGTGGACTCTATGAGCCAGGAGCGTAGCTGAGACCTTTCTATTGGGCAATGCTACTTTCTGCTCCAGGAAACTGTAGTGTAACTGGGTGAATACAACAAGTACTGGTGAAAACTGGGAAACTTTCATGAATGGATCAGGTTAGAAGTGTTAGTGATCTCAGTTTATGGATGAGAAAACAATTACATAATACATTTGAGTTAACCTAAATTACAGCCAATTCCGTTTTATCTACAAAGGTCAGGAAATGAGATATCCTACTTAAATAAATGTCACATATTTGAAAAATAATAACTGGGACAGAGATGGCTCATGGAGTAAAGGCACTGCCCACCAAAAGGTGTCCTGAGTTTCTCTCTAGGACCCACTTGGTGGAAGAGGAAAACAAACTCCTAAAAATTTTCCTCTGCCCTCTACATGTGCACTGTGACATGCTCTTGTCCACACACATACATAAAGATCCCCCAAATAAGTCTTTTACAAAAGACTTCATTTGAAGTAAATAAATAAACAATTGCTTTTAAATGTAATAAACGAAAATCTCAGGGCCTCCTCTGAACACTCCTTCACAGTGTTCCAGAGTCTTTGACTGTCTTCGATCTTCTTAAGTGCATATTTACAAAGGGTTGTTTTCTCCTAATATTTATTTATTTATTTACTTATTTTTAAAGATTTTATTTATTTATTATGTATGCAACATTCCTTCCATGTATGCTTGCATGCCAGAAGAGGGCACCAGATCTCATTATAGATGGCTGTGAGCCACCATGTAGTTGCTGGGAATTGAACTCAGGACCTCTGGAAGAGCAGTCAGTGCTCTTAACCTCTGAGCCATTTCTCCAGCCTGAGAAATTCTTTTTTTTTTATTTTACTTTTTTATTTATTTATTATGTATACAATATTCTGTCTATGTGTATGACTGAAGACCAGAAGAGGGCACCGGACCTCATTACAGATGGTTGTAAGCCACCATGTGGTTGCTGGGAATTGAACTTAGGACCTTTGGAAGAGCAGGCAATGCTCTTAACCGCTGAGCCATCTCTCCAGCCCCCTAAGATTTATTTTTATTGTTATGTATGTATATTCATGTCTGTCTCTTTATGGATTTGTGTGTGTGTGAGTGTAGTTGCCTTTCAGGGCCAGAAGAAGATGTTGGGTGCCCTGGAGCTAGAGTTCCTGGGTGCTAGGAACTTAACTTTCCAGGCCTCCAGAAGAGCAGCAAAGGCTCCACCACCGAGCATCCCTCCAGGCCTGTAAAGAGTTTTTGGAAGTGTAATCTTTTGACTCTCCACCAGTTGCATCACTTTGTGATCCTATCCCAGACATGCGCACTTCGTTTACAGGCAAAATAGGGACATTTGTAGATACGGAACACTCTGGGTCATTCCACATGTTTAACTACAGAGATGAAGAAAGATTTCTACATCAGACATGGGAGTGAACAACTGTAAGAACATCCAGTTCCTCAGTACATCCCAGCACGTGGCCTTCCCTGGACAAGCAAATCCATCTATAACTGTCAACAAACCTGGCTGATTTTGAAAAGAAGCTACGCATCTTTAAAGCACAAATTCTAGATGGCTTTTTAAGCTTAATTCCCATAAAGATGACACTTTGAGCTTTAGTAAGGCTATCAAATTTATAATCATAACTTCTAGCCAAGCATTTGTCAACCCTGTAACCATTGAACAAAAACCATGTGTACTTAGAAGATGTTAACCTCCAGGGTGTGGATGGACATAGCCTGAAAGTCACCGTAAGAACAGTATCTTGGCTAGGCTTCTATTGCTGGAACAAACATCAAGACCAAAAGCATTTTGAGAAGAAAAGAGTTTGTTTGACTTTCATATTCAGGTCGTAGTCCACTTAGGGAAGCAAAAACTCAAGGCAGGAACTAAAGCAGAAGCAAGAAGGAAAACTGCTTAATGGCTTGCTCTTCATCACTTGATCAGCCTGATTTCTCATACCATCCTGGACAGCCTGCCCACGGGTGGCCTCACCCACAGCTGGGCAGGGCCCTCTGCTGATTAGCAATATAGAAAATGTCCCCACAGACTAGCCAGCAGGTAATTGGATGGAGACGTTTTCTGCATCGAGGTTCCTCCTCCCGTCCGACTCTGGCCTGTTTCAGGCTGACAGCAATCTAGCCAGAGCAAACTAGATCCTGCCCTGAGAACAATTTAAAGCTGTTCGGGACAAGGGCTCACTTCTGCCCACTGTCTTCGGAGCACTCAGGTCCAGGTAGAAACATGCGAAGCTGTAACAGGATCAGAAGTGTTCTAAACTTGAGTCATATGATAGTAGCTCATCTCTGCTCTTGTATGACAGCTCTCTTTCTGTTCTTAAATTTTTCTTTTAACCAAGTTTTAACTGTTTGGTTCAGCTGGAAGCAAGGATGGGCAAAAATATCGAAATAAAATTATATACATATATAATGAATTTTTATACATGCAGAAAGAGAATGGAATTTTTGTAGATGTCATTTCTCTAGGCCGATCTTCGTCAAGTGATTCAATGGAAATTTCATACACAGAAGTCTTGCTTGTGTGTGTACTCACTGGCCTCCCTAGATACACCTAAAAGCATGGTGGAGGAATCTGCTGTTGTCCCCTGATTCTGCTAGTTCACACTTCAGTGTGCCTTCTGCTTCCCTCTGAGTCTCTGGCTTTCAAGATCAGATAACTTTCTTTATAGACAGCCAAGTATTACTTTGAGAACTCACCTGATTTGCATCAATATCACAGCACTGTGTACTAGGAAAGAGGCTTTCTGAAGTCCTTTCTCTGGACAAGCGGACTTTGCTAGTCAAGGGGCTCCGTGGGCTCCACTCCACACCCTAGTTTGCCCCTCACTGGATTCTTTCTACAGCCACTGCTGCTGAAACTGGTTCTCTGACCAACTGGTACAACTTTACAGTACCCAGCCTGGGGTCTGCCCTTGCAGCCCTGGCATGCGGCATGGTGCTGGACACATTGGGATCAGGTTGGTACTCTCACTTGGTGGAGAAATGAACCATACCATATTAGCAACCCTTTGACTCCTAGATAATGTATCCTGGTTTTCCCTTGAGCTGATTACCCTGGTCGCATCGGGAGTCCCAAAGGGCAGTCACCAAAGTGCTCAGTTTAGGACTGCAGCTTTGTTATTGACTCGCAGGCCTTCCTTGCTGCTCAACCCTTCCCTTCCTCCTGCTCTGGGTCACCCTCCACAGAAACAGACAAGCTCTCACTTGATTCCACTGCCAGATCTGTTTTAGGGAGAATCTGAGCGAGGATGAGAATCTTTAATCAGGCTTCATAGCTCTGAGTTTTCATTTTGGCCTATTCTGAGCCAGTCAGGGGTGGGGTCTGCAAACTGTGTCAAATTATGATCCCTGTGCAACAAAAATGTCATTCCTGAGAGCACAGAAAGGAATAGCCTTGGTTTTGCGAGTAGAAAGAAGGAAAACAGAAAAATAAAAGACTGAAGGAAGGAAAAAGAGGAGAAAGAAGAGACAGATGTGGAGAATAGGAAGGATGGGAGGGTACAGGGATGGGGAGGGGAGAAGAAAGGGAGGAAGAGGGAAAAAGAAGACAGAGGGGAGAGGAAGGGGTTGGGGTTGGGGGAGGAAACACAATTTATGCCTGTTCTTACTCCTCACCCTCGGCTTCTGCCTGACGCACCACCTGCTGCACAGCGTGCTGTCCTGCCTCATCTTCTATGTGCACATCCATCTATGTGTGCAGCCATCTGAGTGCTGTATACTGACTCTGTTTTAACATTCCACTTCTCTTGTCGCCTTGAGACCAGGTAGGATGTGCATCACTTTCAAATTTGTCTTCAATAGGCAGAACCATGTGGAGTTAATAAATTCTAACTTATCCCCAATGTGATGAGCAAACACTGCATGAACTTTCGCAAACTTTGCATATTGAAGTGATGGAAATATAAATTTGAGTAATCTTCTCAAATACCAGCTTTATCACATAATTTGCCTAAACAACAAAGAACAGTTCCCCTGCCTTCATTTCATATCATCAGCCTCTCCCTTTCATTTTGGCTCTTGTCAATCTTTAATTGAGCGTCTCCTGGGAGTAGCACCCAGCTTTCTAGCTTTCCGTGGTCTTCCCCAGCTATGCCTGCCTCTGGATACCAGCTTTTATTGCTGTCTCACGCGTTGTGTGTATATTCGACCCTCAGCGCTTCCCCGGACACGCTTCACATCCATCTGATCACATCCTACGTAGTTCACTTCAACTGTAGCACACCAGCGCTGGGGTGCAGCTCAGAGGTGAAGCACTATTTTAGCATATGCCTCAAATTCATAACCCAAGCACTTAAGAAAGAAAAAGAAGTAAAAAGCAAAAAAAAAAAAACCCACAGAAAAAAAAAGGTGCAGGAGCGAGGGCTGGCGGCACAAGTATGAAATCCCAGCTACTTGGAGTCTGAGAGAAGAGATTCTTGGGTTTATGAAGGCAGAGTAAGACCATGGCCAGCCTGGGTAACTTAGTGAGAGCCTGACTTGAAGCTTTTAAAAGCCCTGGGATACTAGATAGCTCAGTGGTGAAGGGCTTGCCTAACAGGTACCAGGCCTGGTTTTAATCTCCAACAGAGGAATTTCCGGAAGAAGGTATAGAAAGATGGAGGGGAGGAAAGGAGGAAGGCGGAGAGGGAACAAAAGACAGAGAGGGAAAGAGAACGAGAAGGAAGAGAAAAGGATAGGAAAGGAAAAGGGAGGGGAGGGAGAAAGGAGGGCAGGGAATGGAGGGAGGGGAAAGTGGGTATGAGGAAGCTGGTTATAAGGAGAAAACCATGGTCTGCCATGCAGTGACCTCCCTGCTAGCCCAAGTCACCTGTGTCTTCTTTTAACAGAGAGGTAGACATTCAGAGACACCCTGAAACATGGAGATTTCCTTTCTCCCTGTAAGTATTTCTTACAAGAGTGCAAATTTTGGGAGCTCCTTATAATGATCAGCTCATAATACCCCTTAGGCTACGGGGGTGTGTTTCAGGGTGGCATCTTCTCATCTCCTACTCGAATATGTTAAAGCCAGCTCATCCCTGGAGACTGAAAGTCTGCTATTGCTGTATTTCCTTCCTTTCTTCCCATCTTCATTCACCTGCTGGTGTATTTCCAGGGGATTACAAATGACGTCAGTGTTTGACAGTCAGGAGAACAGAGCTGGAGGACCTGTCAGGGCCTGAGTGGCTCTTACAGTCCAGGTTCCGTCTAGCCTCTGTAGCTCCTCACCCCCCACCCCTTGTCCTGGCTGGCTCCAACATCTCCAATGACAGTTCAGGCAGCTTAGAACCCAGCCAACTGGTGGCTTTGTCTGGGGAGTGAAAGAAAAAGGGGTAATTTTATAATGGTTCCATCAAGTGTCAACACTCTCTTCTGGAACCTTGAAAACCTTTGCAGCAGAAACACAGCTGACAAGTGGCACTGCCCTGTTTAAGCCACCTTGGTCACTTTATGGGGAGAACTGTGCTGTCACAGAGCTTGGCTGGCAAAGCCCCTCCCTCGTCTTTCCCAAATGCTGCAGCAGCATAAATGCCTCCATTCTGTCAACAAAATTTCCCTCCAGCCTCTCTACTCTCCTGAAAACCTTGCCCAGCAGATCAGCTGGCCTTGGCTTGCTGGAAAGATGGTCACCATGCTTCTCAGTCACAGTGCTCTCATCTTATGACAGGGTTAGCACCTTTGATTGACAGCTGCCTGGTTTCCCCCATTCTGCACTCCATTTCGGCATCTGGAGTTAGTTTAGCTGTCCTAGTAACAGAACCTACAGTCTCCTGAGAAAGGCATCTCAGTTGAGGGATTTCTCAGGTCAGATTGGTCTATGGGTATGTCTGTGTGGGATTGACTTGATTGGTAATTGATACAAGAAAGCCCAACCCACTGTGGTGGCACCATTCCCTGCACAAGTGGTCCTGGGCTCTATAAGAAAGCTGGATAACATGATCCTACAAATGAGCCAGCAAGCAGTGCTCCTCAATAGTTTCTGTTTCAAGTTCTTGCTTGAATTCCCTGACTTCCCTCAAAGATGGACGGTAATCTGGCCACAGTGTTTCTCAAAACAGCAGAGCGAGCCTAGAATGGGTGGTGTTTAGCAAGCACATGCAGCATTTTCTGTATCCAGCCACCACTGATGGGGTGCTCCAACTTCAGCGCCAGCTTCAGCGGCCATCCGGCACCTCTCAAACAGAAAATGTCAGGATAGTGGACCTTCATCACCATCTCTGCTAGGTCTTCTTGTTGCTTTCAGCTCTTGTCTCCCTACTCCTTGTTGAGATAATTGGGACCACCTTGGGGTGTAGAGCAAAAAGATGGTCGGAAAGGGCCCCACAGGAACCAAGCCTGTTTTGTGCTTTTATAGCAAAGTCAAACAGGGGCAAAAATGGGAACCTGGTGCTAATACACAAACCTAGAGTGAAAAATACAGTAATTATGAACATACCCAACTAGCACAGGGACAAGCAGCTTGCCCCTCTGAAAGCCCACTTTACCTTAGTAGGCCTAGCCAACCATTGAGCTGCCTGTACCTGAGCTGCTATTGATCTCTATAAGCTAAAATCACTGACATGCATGGAGACCCGGAAGGAATCTTCTGGAGAAAAATTTTCCTACCTTAGCCACCCCCTCTTCTTTTATTCAAGAAGCCAATGGGATAGACTTGGTTTTTGTCAGGGTTTCAGCTCCCGTTCAGCCCCAGTAGATAACCTAACTAAGTCTCGCTGGACTCCTCTGGGTCCAGTCTCATTTCTGCCATTTCTTGAACCTAAAATGCTGACTCTGATGACAGTATCATAGCAATTAACAAGATGGAGATGGGTCATTTTCCGGCCCACCATTTCTTCATAATGGCATGAAGCCTCATAACACGGTTGTCACAAACATGAGTTATGAGCTCAAATGGCTACTGCTTCCCAGATGATTAGTTCTGGGCAAGATCCATAAACTCCTGATATTATGGTACGGGTTAATAACTGATACATATAAAGATGATGTAAATCACCAAGCAAAATGTAGGATCTATACAGTGTGCTTCTCTTGAGAAAGTCAAAAAATATAGAACATATTTTTAAAACACAAATGTCTGAAGTGATTTTCAAAATGTTGGTGCTCGAAGGACTAAGACTTGATGATCTTGAAGCATCCTTTCAATAGGGTGCAGCACTCCCTGATACAAATATGCAGCTGAATCGTGACTATGGGAACTCTGCAGGAGGCGAACTGGCGGACTAGCAAAGAGGCCTGAGCCCTGCCACTCACAGTGCAAATGCCCCCTGGAAGAGCTCTTCTCTTCCTAAGCTGGGCCTCTCCATGTAAATAGACATTAAAGGTGTCCGAAGGTTAACTGAAGTCATCAGAGTACAAAAGGGTGAGTGGGCACAGCCTCGACCCCAACCCACTAGGATTAGGATCATGTCCTCTGAAGGGAAGCCAAGCTTTCCTTTTATATTCAAAATCATGAAAATGTATTCAAACAAGATCAAGGGCATACATGAGTTGTGGGGTGCCTGTCAACCCTGAGAGGCCCTGCATCCATATTCTATCTGGCAACACAAAATAAAAGAATGTTGTGATGGTTTGCAGAGATATGGCTCTCATGCACTCGTGTCTTTGAACGCTTGGCCCATAAGGAGCGGCACTGTTAGAAGATGGGACCTTGTTGGAGCAGGTGGGACCTTGATGGAGCAGGTAGGACCTTGATGGAGCAGGTGGGACCTTGTTGGAGCAGGTGGGACCTTGATGGAGCAGGTGGGACCTTGTTGGAGCAGGTGGGACCTAGTTGGAGCAGGTGGGACCTTGATGGAGGAAGCATATCACGGTGGGGGGAAGGCTTTGAGGTCTCATATATGTTCAAGCTACAACCAGTACACAGCTGCTTCTGCTGCCTGCAGATCAAGATGTAGAACTCTCAGGTCCTTCTCTAGCACCATGTCTGCATGTGTGCCACCATAGAGATAATGAACTCAACCTCTGAAACTGTAAGCCAGCCCCAATTAAATATTTTTCTTTAAAGAAGTTGCTGTGATCATGGTGTCTCTTCACAGCAATAGAAACCCAAACTAAGACACTAACCGAAGTCTGGTCATGCAGAATATGAAGAAGAGAATGTTTCCAAGAAAAAATGTTCCCTAAGGATGTTAGTCTCTGCTCTGTGGAGGCCAGGGGAACAATGATGACTTAACACCTTAATTCAATAATTAAGCCCTCCTGACCAACCATAGTGCAACAGGCAACTCCTTAGAGCAGGCCTTGAGAGTAAGAGAGGGTGCCCGTGAAGCCATGTGATGTGCAGAAACTGTGTCCAAAGCAGTGCCCGAGCAAATAAATATAGAGCCTTCCATGCTAAAAAGAACTGAAACCAATGAACTGTTAAACCGGGGGAGCACCCAGAAAGGAAGGATAAAGATAGAAACAGAAGTAAGCTTGAAAGAAAAAGTTATGAAACTAATACATATATTAATGAGTTAATTATGGGAAAATAGTTTTGAACACTTGTTGGAATGAGTGATTACATACTCAATGATTAAATGAGCAGAGAGTTAATTTTACAGTGGAGTGAGGAGTGTCTTTGCTCCCTCAAAAGATGTCAGCAGTAAAGAAGAGATGGTTTTGTCTTACTCTTGGGCACCTTGAGTGTCGTGGTGGGCTGACTGGTAGGCACCTATTCTATCAGGAGTGATGGCTCTCTTGGAGTCCAATTTAAGGTGACGCTGGCCCAGCCCAGCTTTCTTCCAGTCTTCTTTCTTTCCCATAAGGCTTAGAGCATTCAATGTATGTGCTCCTCATCTGCCATTTTTTTCTTTAATCTCTTTTTGTAGTAGAATATTCTTTCTGGGTAAGGGGAGAGGAAACAGAAACAAAGTCTGTCTTGCTCACTGTGTTTCTAATGCTGGAATCATTTCTGGTGCATTTTAGGAATGCAGGTAGTAACCGCTTGTGGTCATAGCTCAGTGGTGTGTTTGTATAGCCCGTGGGATCAATTCTCAGCATAGATACATATCTCTGTATATGTGATATATATATATGTGTGTGTGTGTGTGTGTGTGTGTGTAAATGTATGTGCATATATGTGCACATATACTAATCTTATGCATGTATGTACAGCTGTGTAAAATAAAGCAAATGAATGAATGAGTGATTCTGGAAGTAAGAACACCTCTGTGACAAGTATCAGGCATGTAGAGAATCCAACCACACGACCACTGAGCTTTCTCTATGTTCCCTCCCCCACCTGACCCAGGTCCTTCTGTAGATCCTGACATCAGAGAGGCAAGGACCTCCCCTGACACACACACAGTGCCCAGGGCAGCCACAGAAGCAACAGCACTGGACTAGTGACCTGCTTTCACACCCAGGGCTGTGGCGTCACCCTTAGGTCAGGGTGAGTGCTTGCTCTTCTGATGAGCTTCAAAGATGACCAGGATGATGGTCCTCCATGGGAGTGTGCATGCACACTCACCTGAGGCTCCTTGTTCAGAAGAGCTTGGAGTCACAGCATGTGTGGCTCAGAAACCACGGGAAAGCACCCACTAAGCTGCTGATTGGGGAGACTCTGGATTCCCACTATCGAGGGCAAATGGGTTTCCAGAGTTGCACGGAGGCTGCCAAGGAAAAGAAAATACTTTCTACCCTAAGCTGTGAATGTACTTCGTAAACCTTATTGGTGTCTAGTAAATAAAGCTCAGTAAATATTAGTCAGTTTTTTTACCCAAATATGTCTAAAATTTCCCATCCTGTAGTCTCCTATACCACTGTGGACTGCATGAAGAATACATACATTCTCTTGCCGGCCCAGTGACTAAAAGCCAAGTGTGTTTCTCCTGTCGTAGGATGTGTCACAGTCTCTTGGAGAACAGGGTAATGTGCACAAAAAGATAATGCATTTGATTTCCATTTGACTATTAATTTTGAACTGTCTTTATAAACTGATATTAAATGAAATCTGTGGCTAGAGATGTGTTTATATGGTAGAAAGTGTAACTAGCATGCATGAGGCCTTGGTAAGCATGCAAATACCACCCACACACATACGCAAGCATGCACACACACAAAATCTGTATGGCTATCAGGAATGGAATCATCTACATCTTGCTACCCAAACTGAGTTCTGAACAGCTTGGATTTACTCTTTTCTTGCATTAACTATTTGGTAAGGATCCTCCTCGGGACTTGACAATGGGCTTGATGGATAGATAGCAAGAGACTTAGCCACTGACTGGTCCCCTGCATTTCCTTGGCATCTGAAGTAGGACTGACTTTCTCTGGAAGTCTGGAAGTCTGCCTTTAGACAGTTCTGCCAACAAAGCCCTGCCAGTGCCACAGGACGGTCATTTCTGTGCTGTGGTTTCCATTCAGCTGCTCAGATGCCAAATACTCCCCTGACCCCTTCACATGAGGAATTTGTCTGGCCAACTCCCCGACTAGAAGATGTTTTAAACTCAGCAACAGAAAAGCCAGAGCAAAGCAGAGCATAAACAAGCCCTGGCCTTTAAGGAGACTCTCCCAACAATGAACACAAGGAGTCTGGAAGGGTTTTAACCTGCGGCTTTTCAAAGTCCCTTTAACCATTTGGATTCATTCTCTGATTCCCCAATATCACCGAACTCTGAAAAAGGATGGAAGGCAAAGGCCTGCCTCTCTCGTCCAGCTCCACCCCTGCGCTAGTGACAGCTGTCACCCCTGCTCCGGAATGCACTGTGCTCTTCCTGCAAACTGGAAGGAAACAGCATTTAGCAGCTCTCCCAAGACAACGACCTCTCACAAACCTGCTGCACCTCCTTGTACCGTTCCTACTTTTTGGCAAGAGAGCCTTTAAGAAAGCTACATATTGTTGCCTAACAGGATTAAGTGCTTACCCGAAGCATTTTCATCTAATCTATCCACTACTGTCTAATCCCCTGAGTCAGAATGTAAGGAAAAGTTTCTATTCTGACTCAAAGACCACATTCTTAGAACTCCCCCACCCTGGGACTCCCCACATCCTACTCGCTGAACATTGTAACCCCTGCAGTAACCCCCCAGTGATGGGTGGGGAGGCACAGGAAAATAAGATCAACAGCACCTTCTCTCTACCCCGGCCCACTTCTGAGTCTGTTACTCGATCTTAAGCCTTGACAACAGAGATGTTCCTCTCCAGAGCTCCAGAAAGAAAAATGTCTACTGAGTCAGTGGCATGGCTCAGCCAGCAAGGCCTTTGCATCTGAGCCTGGCGACCAAGATGACACACACGGTGGAAGGGGAGCGCCGGCTCCTACTTCTTCTGGTCACCACACAAGAGTTGTGGCATGCGTGCATGTGCATACACGCACACTAAAGAAATAAATAACAGTGAAAAACTCAAAATACCCTCCCTAGTCTCAGGGCAGAGCTCAGTGGCAGGGCAGGTCCCTAGTAGGCACATGGTTGAGGGCTCAATCCCAGGCCCTGAATATAAATGCAAGAATCATGATAACAGTCACCCACAGCTGTTGCTGTGCCTGAGCATAAGGGTGCCCCGTGAGCTGCAGCTAACTCTACAGAGACAAGGTCGCCACTCTGAGCTCTGCTCTCCATAAAGTCTACACTGGCCCCTGCTCCTCATTCTAAACACAGACTATTAGTACATTGGTATCCGTGGCAAAGCATTCCAGGAACAACCTTATTGCACTATAAAAGATATTCATGTCACTTCCTCCAGAGTTATCAGGGCTTTTCTGTCTGGCAGGTGTTATTGCTATGTTGGCAGAAGACTAGATGATTAGGTAAGGTAAAGTTGCCCCAAAGTTTTTCCCTAGCACAATAAGAATTTGCAGAATTTGCTAGAAAGATCCTCATGGATGTGTGACCTGACAGGCCTTCTCCCTACGACATACAACTGTCACAGAGCCTTTTAATTGAGAAGCATTGTAGAGACTCACTGACTTGTTTGGACTGCAGAAGCTTTGGCAGCAAGTAAGTCTGGCTTCTCTGCACTGGGTGAAAAGTTCCTCAGGTTTGCAGAGCGTTTTGTGGCCACACTGTGCTTAGCCTCGGGTGAGAACACACAGACATGTGCAGCTGTGCTTAGCTTCAGGTGAGAACATACGGACGTATGCAGCTGTGCTTAGCTTCAGGTGAGAACACACAGACGTGTGCAGCTGTGCTTAGCTTCAGGTGAGAACACACAGACATGTGCAGCTGTGCTTAGCCTAAGGTGAGAACACACAGACGTGTGCAGCTGTGCTTAGCCTGGGTGAGAACACACAGACATGTGCAGCTGTGCTTAGCTTCAGGTGAGAACACACAGACATGTGCAGCTGTGCTTAGCTTCAGGTGAGAACATACGGACATGTGCAGCTGTGCTTAGCCTCGGGTGAGAACATACGGACGTATGCAGCTGTGCTTAGCTTCGGGTGAGAACACATAGACGTGTGCAGCTGTGCTTAGCCTCGGGTGAGAACATACGGACATGTGCAGCTGTGCTTAGCTTCAGGTGAGAACACACAGACGTGTGCAGCTGTGCTTAGCCTCAGGTGAGAACATACGGACATGTGCAGCTGTGCTTAGCTTCAGGTGAGATCTTACGGACATGTGCAGTTTTGGTGACAGCTCGTCACTCAGATACTTCTGTTTCTTGAGAACAAGACTAAATAAGGTGACTGCTTGTGTTGGGTAGAAGGTCAGGTGACAACCGGACATGCTAAGTTACCAGACTCATGTTCCATCCTATTGCAAGGCCTAAGTGTGAGGCCTGTGGGTCCCTTCCCTCCACCCTCCTGACCTCCTAAGTGCTGGTTGTCTCAGAGAATGCTCTGCCTGACCTGTGGATAAATCTGTCAGAGCTCCAGGCACATTCATTGTCTTCTGTCTCTTGTCAGACAGACAGACTTCTAAGCTGGCTTATAGCCAGGAGTCTGCAGATTCTGCTCGATACAGTGGGACGGTGTCCTCTCAAGTCTCTAGAGCAGCATATCTCCACCCTCTGATGCTGTGACCCTTTAATATAGTCCTCATGCTGTGGTGACCCCAGGCATAAAATTAATTTTGTTGCTACGTCATAACTGTGACTTACAAATCTTGGTAGTGTTATGAATTGCAATGCAAATATCTGTGTCTTTCCATGGTCTTAGACAACTCTGTGGAAGGGCCATTCGACCCCCAGGTTGGGAAATAATGCTCTACTGGAAATGATGTCTACCGGAGAAAATCACACCCCTTCTCCTGTCCTGACCGAGTGCGGCAGCTTTCCTCGACTGCTCTCATTCAATTAGCTCATCCTGCGACTTTCAATCTTTTCTTTTCTTTCTTCCTGTATTTTATTTTTTAATTTTGTACTAAAGATCAAAACCAGGACCTCACACAAAGTCCTGACTACTTCCCATGGCTTTATTCCAGTTATGTTTTATCCCAATTCTGACTTTTTTGGAGTGGGGGGTGGTTTTTTGAGAGAGTGTTTCTCTATGTAGCCCTGACTGTCCTGGAACTCACTCTGGAGACCAGGCTGGCCTCGAACTCACAGAGTTCTGCCTGCCTCTGCCTCCTGAGTGCTGGGATTTAAGGTGTGCGCCACCACCCAGCCCAATTATGACTTTTGTGAAAGGTGAGTAGGTGGGAAAGATTGTCTGGAAGGATGCTGCTTTACAAGACAAGCTGTTGGGCTGTCCTTCCCAGGCCAGTGATATTGTTGTCTTAAAGCCTGAAGGAAATATCCTGCAGACATGCAGCATAAGTTCTAACACTTAGCCTTTCCATCTTTTCTGTCTGGTGTTCCTTTCTTTGGTCATCCATTTTCTCTCAACTATGGGTGACTCTAAATTTCCTTAGTCAAAGCTGGAAATTTTGCAGACCTGACTTTGGTCACCCCAATTCCTCCCCAAGTCTATCTTTGTGGAGCTGGAAATCAGAGTTGGGAAGCACCAGGGCTCTCGCGGGGCAGTGCCTTCTACCCTGCAGCAGACACTGGACTCCATATGTATCACTCATCTGGGTGTCCCAAGGCATGTTCTACTTTGTAGAACACATAAAAATCACTAATCCTTACATCTTTTAATGGTATAAAGTATAAAACCCACAGATTATTAATTCCAGATTCTGACTTATTGTTTCAATATTTCTGAAACCATGCCCTGTAATGAGGGTTTCCAAATACCTTTCTACTGAAATGCCACCCTAACATAGGAGGGTGTGGATTGTTCTCCATCTATAATATGTGGCACAAGAAAAAAAAATTTTCAGAAGAAGAGCTTATGACAATTGTCCTCAATGCCTGTGTTGACTGCAGAGTCTGTGGCCCATTCCTCAGCTCCTTTCTGCTCTCTGCTTCACTCCTCACCCTCCCAGATGCAGCCCACAGACATTTGTTCTGGATCTGTTAGCATGGGTTTATCTTGAATCCTACGTCTTTATGAAAGAAAGACCCAAAATTCTAGGGATGCCTCAGTAGAGAGGAAGCAGGTGTCACTGTGTTCCTTTAGAGTCTACAGTCAGGGGAGGTGGCTGGCTTAGTAGTTAAGAATAGTTGCTAGCCAGGCAGTGGTGGTCAACACCTTTAAGCCCAGCACTGAGGGAGGCAGAGGCAGGTGAATTTCTGTGAGTTCAAGGCCAGCCTGGTCTACAGAGTGAGTTCCAGGTCATTGAAAGATACACAAAGTAATCCTGGCTTGAACAAAAGAAAAGAAAAGAAAAAGAAAGGAAGAAAAAAATTTTGCTAATCTTCCAGAGGACCAGGGTTACAGTCTCAGTACCCATATCAAGTGACTCACAACTGCCTGTAACTCCAGCTTCAGGGGATCTAACGCCCTCTTCTTGCCTCTGTGGGCACCTACACATATGTGGTACATGCACACACACACAAGGGGTGGGGCATATACACATAAATAAAAATATATCTTTAAAAAATAAAAATGCCCCAAGAACTGTAGACTATCTAACAAACAAACAAAAAAATCAACACCAGGCATAAGAAGACCTCTTTTGAGTTGTTGGTCAAGGTTGTCCAAGAGACTCCCAAAACATTATAGGTGATTGTTGCCCTTGGTTGCCACCCAGAAGAAGAAAGTCAGTCACTATTGCCAAAGACACCATGTACTTCAGCTCCAGGACCCAAAGGACTTGAGATGCTTTTGAAGACTAGATTTTATGGTTCCATGAAAGCTTCCAGGGAAGGGAAGCAACCAACAGTCCTACAATAACCAGCAGCACATAAGAACCCTAGGGCGCAGTAGTGGTGCTTATACCTTGAAGGAAACTCCTGCGGGAGCTCCTTCCGCTCCTTCAGCCAATAGCCTTTGAGATACCAGCCCACTTGGGCATGGTCTCTTTCGCTTTAAAAAGCAGTAGTAACCCTGCTCGCTCTCTCTCTCTCTCTCTCTCTCTCTCTCTCTCTCTCTCTCTCTCTTCGGGCTCCTTCCTGCTACTAGACTCCTTTCCTGGTCACGCAGAGGGCTGTTGTCTAGGACGATGATCTGTAAGTTTTCTCTTTAAATAAATAACCCTTTTATTAATCATAATTCCAAACTGGTGTGGGATTATTTTGTGACTTCACCTTCAGGTAACCAACAGCTCTCCAATTGGACACAGACCTGCTCAACAAGATGGAAACTGTGCCTGATACTGGAAACCTAGCCAACTACCCAGAGCTGGTGACGTCATAGAACTTGGGGGAGAACCTACAACTGCCACTTTTTTAAATCAATGTAATTCCTAACTACATTCTAAACATTTGTCCTTATACCCCCAGATAAGGGTAGTCCTCACCCCTCATCAAAGAGACTTTCTTTGCAACAGATGGAGGCCATTACAGAAAACCATAACCAATCGAAACACAGAGAACAAGAGATAATGTGGTACCCAGTCCCAAGTATTACATGGAGAGTACTATTTCTGTACCTAAGGCTTAGAGATCACTGTGGGAGGGGGAGCAGAAGGATTGAAAGAATAAGAAAAACAGAAAGTTTGCTGTGAGGTTGCACCTCCTAGAAGTGGCAGAGAGGCTATACCCAAGAAGTCTTCTCAGCATGGCTGCCTACACAAGATCTGAACATGGTGAGAGCACTAATGAACGTGCTAACATGACAGAAAGGAAGAAATTTTCTGGGACCTCCACTTTAGACAAAGGGAGAACTAAGGGCAGCTTGAGAATGCTGCAAAGGAGAAAACAGTCTTCCCCAGAAAAGAGCCCTCCAGTTTGTTATCCAATACCAAATTGTCAGCCCTGAGTGCATATATATACACAAGTAACATTAAGTGGCGGCTGGAGAGATGGCTTAGCAGTTAAGAGCACAGCCTGCTCTTCCAAAGGTCCTGAGTTCAATTCCCAGCAACCACATGGTGCCTCACAACCATCTGTAATGAGATCTGGTGCCCTCTTGGAGAAGAGACCTGGTCAATCATCCTCACCTACTTAGACCATGAAACCCAATATGGACAAGAGAACCGCCATATACGGGCTGCCCATGAGTGCTTCAGCATTGCCAGAGCACTAATTTCATTTCATTTCAACATTAAGTTGGCTGAACATACTGTACTTATGTATTTAGGAATGTGTGTGTGTGTGTGTGTGTGTGTGTGTGTGTGTGTGTGTATGTGTGTGTGTGTAATAACAATGAAAACAAAAGAGGCCATGAATTTGAAAGAGAGCAAGAGGGGTGCATGGGAGATGGTAGAGAGAGGAAAAGGAAGCAGAAAATTATGTAATTAAAAATTTTTAAAATGGAGCTAAAAAATATATGAGTAAAGATGAAATCTGCAGGGTCCAAATGTAGGCCCAGTGGCAGAACCCAAGCTTCCCATGCATATGGCTCTGGGCCCAAGCTCTAGCACTGGGAAGCCACAGAGGGAGGATTCATTGTTAGACACAACTGCTCCTTTCAAAGAAGCTCAGTACCACACGGATACTCAAAACACTACTTCATATGGGAGGAAAATGAGAATATGGATGAATTCAAGTACCACGGAGAGTATGCTGTATTTTCTGCATAGACTACACCAATCATTTAGACTTTATGCTAACTAGGTCAAAAATTCCCCTGAGGATATAACTCAATGGCAGAGTGCTAGCCTAATATTCTCAAGGCCCTGGGATTGATCTTCACTTAGCATCAACACGGCGTTCGTGCACACACACACACACACACACACACACCTTAATAATTATAGTAACAACAATAACATATGGACATGTTTTTCATGGGGAAAAATTAATCTCCAAGCATCAAAGGGAGGCCTTCTAATTGTAGAAATGTGGCCAAGTTAATCAACTTGGAAAATTAATTTAATGACCAAATTGTATCAACTTTGTCAGTTATCCCTTCTCCAGAACAAGTTCAAAACGTTAAAGATTTTGTAAATAAGAAGCCATCCATCCTGTCAGTTGTCCTTTCCAGCTCTCCGAGAAAGGTGACTGGGAACCTCTGAAAGCTCATCATCTATTTTGACAAGAAATCTCAAGGTCATTTGCTCTGGGACAAAAGGAAAGAAAAGATCCTTTTTAATTAAGAAATCAATTTTGCAAAAACAAAATACTTTTGGTCTAAGTTCCGAGTCTCTAGCCACAGCTGAGCTGTGTTTAGTGAGGTCTCCTAGGTGGAGTGGCCTGCAGGCCCCAGAAGAGGCACCCTGCATAAATGAACACTGACCTAGGGGGCGGGGAGGACACCCCTGTAGGCCAGGGAAGTGCTGCACATGGAAAAGATGCCATCCCATGCTCTGGAAACCACAGAAGCAAGGCGCGTGGTCACCAAAGCACATTGCAACAAGCTCTAGACCGGCATGGTGGCTGGGACCAAGCAGATGCACTCCTGGAAGGCAGGCCTGATCGTGGAGTGGGTCATTTTTCTTTGATTTACCGAGTAACGGGGGTACAAACACAGCACAAGACATCAGGGGATGCAGGGGAGCTTTTCAGGTCAGACAAAGCCCAGCGCGTGTCATGGAGTCTTGGCGACAGGGCTATTTTGAGGCCGTCTGTTCAGACGCTGAGTTGGCCACATCACTGAGGGCTGGCCTGGAAGGTTTTTCTAAAATAGCCTCCCACTTTGCTCTGAAAATGAAGCTGCAACCATCAATTGCAAGCCAGCCGGTGCTTCCTTCCTGGCGGAGCCCTGCTCAGCACAGTCTGTCTGGGAGCCTAGCTCTGCAGCGCCAGCCCCTATAGTTTGCAAAGCTCAGAGCAGTGGTTGTCATTGCAACAGAGCCCCTCTAAACGCAGCAATTTGGGCTCCTCTGTTGCAATCTACTCCATTTTCTAATCATCCGGATGGTAAATTAGAGGGAGAGACATTCCAAAAATAAGAAGATCCACTGCCGAGCTTCGTAACTCTGTGTAAGCACACATATCATTTTGGGCCTCTGGAGCCCTGAGCAGGTATGATTTCAATAATCAAAGGTTTTTGCATACATTTGCTAATTACCACTCTTGCATCTGAATGTTTGGTTTGAACTTCCAAGTTCCAAGTGCCACTAAGGGTGGGCTTTTGTCACCCAGGCCACTCCCTGCCTTGTATCCTTGCTTAGCTTCCTCACAATGGAGCACAGACTAGGTTTGTTCCTTCCCTAACAAAGTGTGATTGGGGCAAAGAAAAACAGTGTTTGGGGGAGAAGGGGTGAGTAAGGCATGGCAATTATATTCCTAATCATATGTAATTTAAGAGAAAATGAGTGGATGTGGGAGGCTGTTTAGCCTGAACTGTAATTCCACAGGCAGAACACAGGCACCCTACTGTCACCTGGGTGTCTTTCAAAGCCACCTCAGCTCCATGGCCAAACAGTTAATTACAAGGGAGGGGTGCCTCCCAGCAAGGGCTGCCCTGAATGGACTGCCTGGGACAGCAATGGCAGCTCCATCCCAAGCACCAAAGTTGGTCCCCAACTGTGTCCCTAAGTCTTCTGAGGCCTGACTTCTGCCAGTAAGGCCTCAGGGAAGAGAGAATGCCCAGGAAAACAGATATCACATCCGCTGTGTGTCTATACCTTTGCTCTCTGCACTTTAGAAATTCAGTTTACTCATGTGAACCTTGAGTTCAGGCGCAACCAGGTCATTTATTGAATACCAACTAGGCAGAATTCTGCCTGTGTTAGCTCATCTGTGAAACTCAGGAAGCGCAGACTCCTAGGCTAGTGGGAGGGCTTTGTGAGATAATAAGGAGATAAAAGAAAACCCTGGACACTGCTCACTGCTTAAGTACTTAGTTACTATTGGATACAAAGTTACTGTGTTAACTGAATCCAGGCACCAGGGCAGGCATCTGAAATCCCAGCACTGTGGAAGCCGGGCAGGTGCATGACAAGTGTGAGGTTGGCCTCAACTATGCAACAAGACTCTGTTTTCAACAAACAGAAGTGGATAAGTTAAATTAAATTCAATAATTAGCTGAAGTAATTGACCTTTTCATGGGCCAAGCTTGGGCTCCATCATCTATACGCCGCCTGCTAGGGAAGTTGCTAAGATTCAATGGGGCTGAGTTGGAGGCCTCCAGGTTCTAGACTTGCCATTTTATTTCTTATTTTCAATAATATGACCAAGAAAACTCTATTCTTGTCCACATTTCAAAGAAAAGTGAAGTTTGGAGAGCTCAAACAAGTATCCACAGTTATGCCACTACTTACAAACAGAAGCAGATTCAAAGTCAGGAATTCAACATGGCAGCCGTAACTTAATCAAACATTGCTCTGTTTCTCTCTCTCCCTATCACTACTTGTTTCTAATCTTCCACATTTAGATCCAGCTCCAAAGTCATTAGACATCACAAAATGAAACCCTCATGCAAATAACCTGTGATTCAACTGATTGGTGACAATTTTCCCACAAAGGAACCCTCTCCCAAAGCACAGAGAACTGCCTATATTGCACACAGACAGGTTTATGTAACTGGAAATCATAGAACTCTATAATTCTATTTCTAGCTCCTTTATAAGCACAATCTTTGGACACAGCCTCAAAATTTGCACCTCACATGCACTAGGCATGCATGGTACACACTTCACATGCTCTAGGCATGTACCACCCCACATACACTAGGCGTGCGCCACCTCACATGCACTAGGAATGCACTGGTATGCACCTCACATGCTCTAGGTATGCACCACCTCACATGCACGAGGCGTGCACCAGAGTGAAGTCATGCACTCACCAGCAAGTACATTTTGAGTGGAAAAGAAAACCTACTTGCCATCCAAAGAAGGTGACTTACTCAGAAATAAAAAAATAATTTTTCATTATGTTTGGCACTTGAAATTAATGGCAAAGACTTTAAATAGATGTCCCCTTGTGTGTGTGTGTCAGAGGGAAGTGTGCTGTGATGGACACATATGTGTTTTCATGTACATGGGCTCATTTGTGGAGACCAGAGGTTGACAGCAGCTGTCTCCCCTTGACTCTTCCCTACCTTATGTGGTAAGGAAGGGTCTGTCACTTGACTCTGCACACCAGAGATTCAGCTATTCTAGCTAGCCAGCTTCCTCTGAGGATCTCATCTTTGCCTCCTGAGCTCAGGGGATTATAGGCAGGCTGCCATGAGTACCAGGCATTTATTTGGGTACTGGGGATTTGAACACATCCCACTTTATCTACTGAGCCATCTCCTCAGTCCAATATCTTTATTTTTTTAATTAATGAAGATAACTTTTTAAACAGATATGGGATGAGGAGATGATAATGGTCCAATGACTTGTGAAGCAAGTCCCCAAAATGCATCCACTGACACGCTTTGTAAGTGACATTCTCCTAATCCATTGATTTACATGTAGAAAATGCAAAATAAAGTGAGAGGTAGAAGTATGAGCTTGGTATGATATGCTGGCTAAAAACAAAGGAAAATTATAATTATAGAGGTAGGGAACTATCCCACCTGTGTGCGTGTGTGTCCCATGGTTATGGAGACTAGCCCAGGGCCTTGTGCTTATTAGACAAACATGCTACCAGAGCTAAACCCCCAACTCATTCAGAAAGTAACCATCAATTACCAACTGTGTCTTGTGGTAAAATATAAAATAATAGGAATGGGTTAATTTAAGATGCAAGAGCTAGCTAGAAACACACTTAAGCTATTGGCCAAATAGTATTACAATTAATATAGTTTCTGTGTGATTATTTCAGGTCTGGGCAACTAGGAAATGAACAAGCAGCCTCCACCTACAAGGTAATCCACTATACCATTTACACACAACTAATATTTTTAAAAGAGTTTTTCTCTATTGATATGTCATGTAGCTCTTTCCCTCTGAAAGAGGTTTAAGCTTGAAACTTCACCTTCTAGTCATTGGAAAATTGTGACAAAGATTTCTTTTCCTTCAATTTATACAATTGTAAAATTTGCTCCAAGACTAAAAATATTCCTTAAAATATATCACTGTGGCCAAGTATAGTGTTGCATGCCTTCAAGCCCAGCACTTCAGAAGCAGAGGCAGGTGATCTCTGAGTTTGAGGCCAACCTGGTCTACATAGCAAGTTCCAGGTCAGGGCTACATAGTAAGACCGTGCCTCAAAACAACAGTAGCAATGATGTCACTGTCACATGCTGCAGAGTAGATGCAGGCTTCCAAATGACGAGAACACTTCAGATGTGGTCTTCATCTTCTATCCCACTGAACTCCAAAGTCTACAAAGCGTTTGCCCCTAAGATCAGAGACAGAACTGAAATTGGATCTAAAAGCCATTCCCCACTACCCAACTCATTTTACAGTAGGTGATTTCTACCCTCCTTTGCAGTTAGAAAACGAGTCTTAGACTATATATGCATCCAAGTATAATTCCTACTACAAAACCGAAAAGGCAACTCTTGCGTTCTCAAAAAAAGAAAGGTAACATCAAGTTCATACGGCAGCTAGAAACGTGATAAATCCACGCAGCCACAGTGATTCCTGCCTAAACTAACAATTCATTTATGGCCACAGTTCACTGACGTTGTCATCACTTTCATGCCTCTAATTACCTTCCATCTGTTTTACGTCTCAAGTTTACAGCACTTGCCCACTTTGGCTACACTAGTTTACATCTAACACCAAACACATGTTTACATCTAACACCAAACACACGTTTATGTTTACCACATACCAGCTCTGCGTTCCTGAACTCAAAATTGTATCAATTTATAATTCCATTAATGGAAAACTTATGAGAAGGATCCGGCTCCTTTAATAAAACGAGAAAGAGCAACCATTTGGATGCTGTTAAGAAGGAGCCCATACCGAAGGCTAAATGCTCCAGTTAGATACACCCTGCTCAGATAAGTGGGCCTCTGGAACCGCTGTCTTGGCTGCTAAGACCAGACCGCTGCTTGCAGTTCGTTTTCTGGGACTCCATGTGGAGGCCTGTGTCTTCATTGGAAGACGAGGAGTGATCAAAGAGACTATGAGTATGCTTTGTTCAAAGATGTATCAAATTTGGGGCTGGGAGTATAGCTCCATGGTAGCACATGTGGCTTAGTATGCATGAAGCCCCAAGTTCAAGTTCAATCCCCAGCACACCCATGTGCTTGCTCGGAGGTATATGCACAAACAAGTAAAACTCAGGTTTTTAATCGGGTTCTTGAAACTTGCGGTTTTAAAATCTGTATTTCTGTGTATGTGTATACGTATTTGATGCAGAAAATAGGGCAGACATATGCATACCATGGTACACATGGGGACCAGAGGACAACTTTAGGTGTCTGTCCTCATCTTTCACCTTGTTTGAAACAGTCTCTCTTGTTCTCCACTGTGTAGCACCAGACTATGTAATCTGTGAGCTCCCAGCAGTTCTGCCTCTGTCTCCCATTCCAGCTGGGGTACACGAGGATTACAAACACCGGGATGCTGCGGGTCTAGCTTTTACCTGGGTGCCATGGACCTGAAGACAGGTCACCAGGCTTGCAAGGCAAATGCTTCACCCAGTGAGCCATCTCCCCGGCCCTGAGCTTTACCACTTTTAAGGGCATGTTTGTAGATGAAACAAGTTTCAATTTCAGGAATAAAAGGGGCATGTCCACAGATGGCAACAGCCTCTCCATATATAGCTCTCTAGCACAGGCCAGATTCATGTTTGGACATCTATATCCACTGCTGACCAGGTTCCAAAGAAAACTACAGATAAGAACGTTATCTGGATCTTGGGCTGTTTCTGAAGGATTTCAGCTCTATAAAAAACATACTTTGGGAAGTATAAAAGATTAAGGTCTGGTTGTATATGCTTCCTTCCAAATAAAGGAAGAATTACCCCTTTCCTCCTATGCCACTTCTACCCTTTTGGTTAAAGAGCACATAGACTCCATCACTTTATAGTCTTCCTTATCCCTTCTCCCCCTCCCTCCTCACCCCACAAGAATGTAGCCTTTATTCTGTTGCCCTGATGATTCAGCAACAGGTCTCAAATGATAGTACAATGCCCAGAGAGATGCTTGTGCCTATCCTGAAGGTAGACGTTGCGCACAGACAGGAGACCTCTGATGACTTTCTGGGTTCTGTAGGGAGAGGGGTTCTGCAAGTCAGGATGGCTGAGTAGCCTAAGGAAGAGAGGACCATTGCTCTTATCCTATCAGATCTGTCTGCTCCGATCACAGCCCTTTCCTCCTGCCTCTTCCAGGACTGTTTTCTACTGGTTCTTCAGCAATTTCTAACTCTTCCGCTGTCTGAAAAAAAAAGCAAAATGGCCAGAGCTTCCTGAGACAGGTTTGAAGAATACAGACCCAACTTGGTTTACTACCAAGCATTGCCTCAAAAGGGCTCAGCTGCAGGGAAGCTCTGGGCAACTGATCCTACTGTCTGCACAATTCAAAGGCTGTTGGCCTGCCCACATGACTGGTTACTTTCATGCTCATCACAGCTTAGCTTGCTTGTTCCAGGGAGCCTTGGCCTTGGCCAGAGTGAGACAACCCAGAGGCGATCTTACAGTCTGACCACAGTAAACTGAGCTCATAGAAACTCAGGTTGTGGCCTCTCCCCGCCACTGTCAGATTCTAACACACTGTATGTACCAAGAATTGTGAAAATATCCACTAAAACACTGGCAATTTCATGGGCCTGTTTGGCTTTTAATGACATTAAAATAACAGATGTGGTGAAGTGGTCCTAGTTATATAAAATAAACTTGAACTTGCCATCATCAGCAAGTATTTCAACTTGGTGCTTGGAGTACACGTCCTCAAAAGTCATAGACTTAGGTGCAAGTAAGCATCACCTTCTTTTTGGTTTGTTTTGCTGTTGTTGTTGTTGTTTCAAGACAGGGTTTCTCTATATATCCCTGCCTGTCCTGGAACTTGCTCTGAAGACCAGGCTGGCCTTAAACTCACAGAGATCTGCCTGTCTCTGCTTCTTGAGTGCTGAGATCAAAGGTGTGCAAAACACCACCTAGCAAGCATCACGGTACAATGGTGGCATTGTTTACAGAGTCAGGCAGAAGACAAGAGACTTCGCTGGTGGCATTACTATATGCTTTTTATAGGTCCTTGAGCATTTGTGCACATCCACGGTGCCCAATACTGACATGTGTGTCAAGAAAAATCATGACTGTTCTGGAAGTACATAACATATAATATTGTATTTATGTTTGCTCCCCAGGGCCATCCTCTGCCAACCTCCCTGTGTCCTATACAGAGCTCCATCTGATTTTTCTGCTTGACAATGACCACACAATGACTTTTCCATTCTCCTTAGCTCTCTGTCTTCCTTCACTTTTGAAAGAGTTTTTCTTTGGAAAATTCCTTGCTGTCTTAACTTTTGCTCTCTATTAACTTGGTTGTGCTTGAAGGAATTTTTATCTCATGTTCCTTATTTCCACTTGTTCTTGAGACAGTAAATCGGTCGTTTTCTGATCTCTGAGGGAGCTACCAGAGCACAGTGTCTCTGCAGCGGTCCTGCTGCAAAGCTTCTGTCAGACTCTCCAAGGCTCTGCCTGCTGAGACCTTTCTGCCCTGGAGGCTAGGTAACAACCAGCTTCAGCAGGTCTGGGAAGAGATAGTGGAGGGTGACAGGGACACATGTCAACACAAATGCTTCCAGATGTGAGTCAAGTGAACACTACGATGGAAGAAGTAATAAGGAAAGTCTCCTAATCACAGGATGAGTCCTGCTTTGTCGCTCAAGAAAGGGGTTTTGCCTTCTTGGGAGGTCTGTTTACACAGCCTGTTTTAACATTGCCTCAATTGGACCCCATATTTCATGAACAAAGCAAACAGTTCATGAACTTGAACACTCTGAGGTGAGGGGACTCTGTTAGGCAGAGATTTGATGGCTCTGAACAGAGGTCACCAAGTTGTCTAGCTCTAGGAGAGGAAGTGCCACACCTCCTCAGTGTACCCTCCCACTTATTCCCAAGGACAGGTTTCCTGAACCCATTCCTGGATACTGCCTTTCCCTGTCTTCTTCCCAGCATCCTCGCTGGACACCATGTGACCACAAAGGGTTGATGGGTCACCTCCAGCCTCAGGACCAACTGCCTCAGCCTACACAGAGTCTTTTCTCTTAACAGGAAACTCAAAACCAGTAACTTAGCCTGTGTTTACTGGAACTCCAGGGGCAATGTACACAGTAGTGAGCTAATGATAGCATCAATCAGGCCCCAAAAATGCTTAAAACTACCAATTGGGTGACTTGGTTAGCAACCTTGTTCTTTGTTTCTGAAATACATGGCTATGTAAGAAGGGAAATAATGTAGAAACAGAAGCCAGCTGGGTCCCAGGATCCTTCAGTCACAGCAGCTGATGATGTAGGGTGTCACCCAGGGTTTCAGAGCTGGAGAATGCTGGATCCTACATCTTCTACCACCAAAGGGTGCCCCTCTTACACATGGGCTTCTGTTAGTGGAGAGAAGCAGCAATTCTGATAGTGCTATCCTGCAAACTAATCCACTAATGTCCAAGACTCTCAGTCCATGCAGACTCCGTGACAAAATACCTTGGATCAGCAGTTTATAAACCACAGACGCGTGCTGCCCATAGTCTGGAGCAGTCCATGATCAAATGACCTCAAGTTCTCTGTCACATGGTTGGTGCCAGGTCCCAAAGAAAACCCAGAGAATGGCTAACTGTGGTGCCTATTAGCACACCGTAGTGTCTGTTTGGCCTCTAGTGTTTCTCTTAGAGACCTGGCTTGCCCCAGTGCTCCTCACCCTGTCCCCTCCCCTAAACCTCTCCAGCTCAGGAACTCACTTCCCTTCCCCCAGCTTCTCTTTCTGGTATAAACCTGCCATTTTGGCCACAAACTCTCTCGGTTCTCTCCCTCTGGGTCCTCCTGGTCCCTTCTCATGTCTCTCTCCAACTCCTCTCTCACTCTCCTCCTCTATCTCCTCTCATAGCCCTGTTCAGTCTGGACCCTTCCAGATGCCTCTGACCATGCTCTCCCTCATAGCTATAATAAAATCCTTCTCCTCAACTGCTCATACCTTGGAGGAGTCATGTCCTCATTCTATTTCAGATGCCATCTCCCATGTGTCCTCATAGAAAGCAGAGCTAACACCCTCCCATTTTCTTTAAGTTTTGGTTGTTCTCATTGTATTTTTTGTTTTGGTTTAGAGGCAATGCTCTCTCTCTCTCTCTCTCTCTCTCTCTCTCTCTCTCTCTCTCTCTCTCTCTGTGTGTGTGTGTGTGTGTGTGTGTGTGTGTGTGTGTGTGGGTCTCGACCTCTTTGGGGTAGAATGATCCTTTCACAGGGGTCACCTAAGAGCATCCTACACATCAAATATTTACATAATGATTTATAACAGTAGCAAAATTACAGTTATGAAGCATCAAAGCAATAATTTTATGGTTTGGGTCTCACAACATTAGGAACTGTATTAAAGGGTCTCAGCATTAGGAAGGTTGAGAACCATTGGGCCAGCTGAACTTGGGTGCTGCAACATAGTCTATATAACAAAATCAAAGCTAGCATGGCTTCCATGAGGACCACTCCAAAAACTCCCAAGTAAACAAATTAGAACTGTGGTGCTGAGGGTCTAGCTCCACCTTAGGGCCAGCTCTTAGCCAGAACCATGCCAGATTCAAAGTCCAGCAGCGTAAATAAGTCAATATCAGCTAATGGGCTGGAGTGTGGCTTAGTGGAGGGAGGCAAACTTAGCCTACAGAAGCTCACCTAGTAAGAGAGAGATTCGACACACAAAAAGGAAAAAGGAATACTATCACTCTAAACATTAGCCATTTGGTGAAGAATGAATTGAATCAATGGAGGATGAGGATAAAGCTCAGCTGGCAGAGGGCTTGGCCAGCAAGCAAGAAGCGCTGGGTTTAATCCTCAGCACCACATAAACCAGATGTGGTGGTGCATGCATGTAATCCTGTCTCCCGGGAGATAGGGAGACAGGAGGGTAAGATGTTCAAAGTCTCGTTCAGCTAGATAGCAAGTTTGAGGCCACCCAAGGATACAAGAGACCCTGTCTATAAACAAAACTAAACAAGTCTGAACAAATGTCACTTCTTGGGAAAATTCGCTTCTGTTTTGAATTTTCTCTTTAGTTGGGAGTGTTGGGGCACTCTGGCCCAGGGTGACCTCTTCCAGCACTGTATCTTAGAGGGGGAATAGGGACAAAGCAGACCTTTGGGACTGGTGAGGGCAGTTCCTTCAGCATCAGGGAGGATGGATCCAAAGTCAGGGACCTTTTGGGCACATATTAACTTAAGTTTTGCAATCCAGTAAGACTTTAAGAGGAAGGATTTCAAAGCCCATGTGTTTGCCTTGGGGGACCCAGGGCCAGAGCAAAGCTTGGCGCTGATTGGCTGTCAGTAATATAGCATATTCATGAAGCAAGAATGGGGGATGGACGATTCCATGTTTACTGCAGAGGTTGCCACGGGCTTTCATTTACACAGCTTTTAGGAACGTTCCTTCATATACCCCCAGCTGGACTGACTTCTCCAAAGCCATTCCCCAGATTGAGTAATTGTTCATTATGTCTTCAGGGGCAAGTTCCATTTGCAGTCACAAATCCCCATGAAAATTTGTAGGAAAATAACCCCATGCTTTCATTAGGTCTACAGTGTGATCACTTGATACACAAAGACTGCTTCCATTTTAAAGGTGAGCTGCAGAGCTAAATTGAGAGTTGACTTAATCCCACGTTTATGGGGTGATTAATGTCCCAAGTAACCAGGCTGGTCGGCAAGTTAATGCCTTTTTCCTTTAACCAAGTGCACAGGGCTCCTTGCCTTTTATCACAGAGTACATTGCTGCCACTGGGTTCCAACAGGGAAAGTCACTGCCTGAACTTCCTTGTGCCAAATGAACCGGGACTCTTTGACTCACCAAGATTCCTACTAGAAAGAGTTGCAGCGATTTAGGGGGGAGTGAAACAAATTAGCAGTGGTGAATAGCTGGAATGGGGAGGATCTTTCCGAGCATGTTGACTAAGGGAGTCTATGCATGCTGACGTGACTGGCATTTTAGCTTCATTTTTGTCGCTGTGATAATACACCCTGACAAATGCATCTTTCAGGGGCAAAGGGTCACTCCACTTACCATTCCAGGTTACAGTCTTGTAGGGGCATTTCATTTGTATTTTAATAAATAAAGCTTGCCTGAAGATCAAAAAAGTAAAACAGCCACACCGGCCAGCCTTACAGACCAGGCAGCAATGACACACGCCTTCAATCCCAGTAGCCACACTAGCTTGCCATAGAAACCAGGCGGTAGTGGTGCACGCCCTTAATCCCAGCCCTAGAGAGGAATATAAGACAGGAGGAGACAGCGCTCAGTCTCAGTCTCATTCTGAGATTCCTGGAGGCAGGGTCGCCATTTCGGACTGAGGCAGAGATGAAAGCCAGTGGCTGCTTTGCTTTTCTGACCTTCAGGTTGAACTCCAGTTTCTGTCTCTGGGTTTTTATTAATCGTGCTACACAGTCTGTCACTGTGGGGAAGTTAAGGCAGGAGGAACTGGAAGAAGATGGTCACATGCTCGCTCAGCAAGGAGAGAAAGAAAGAATGCTTCCGGCCTCCAAACCCAGGGCAAGGCGGCAACAATTCTCAGACTGAGCTTTCCCACATCAGCTAATGAAGTCAGTCTCGCTCAAGCATACCCATAGGCTAGCTGGATCCAGTCAATCACTCGCTGAGACACGTCTCTAGTGATTCTTTTGTGTTAAGTTCATGATTAAAGCAACCATCATGCCCAGCCTGCATGGGAGCAGTAGCAACAACAACTGCATGCTGGGATCTACTCTCTGCTGGGAATCCTGCCGGGTACTTTGGCTGTCTTCTTCTTCATTATCCTAAGAGACTGATGTGAGACTAAGAGATTCAGCAACTGACCCAAAAAGTAGATCCGGATTTTCCCAACTTACAGCTACCAGCCCCCCATTTCCTAGTGGCCTCCCTGATCATTATACTCTCCCATTTACAATGCTTTTAAAAACAGAGGTTCATCCATTTGCAGCTTTATCAGAAAAGAATTCCAATCCCGCAGTGCTCTTTCTCAAAATCAACCACCCAGCATTTAAATCAGCCAGGATTTAAAATTAATTAATTGATTGATTAAAAAATATAAGACTAAGGAAGTCCAGAGAGTACCCTGATTCCTCAGGTATCATAAGGCAACCATGAAGAAACTCCTCAAAACTTTGCTCCTGGCACTTAGAAATCTAACTTTGCACTGGGCCATGATGTAGGATTCCCCTCTGCATGCTGTGAATATGTTTTATTACCATTGGTTAATAAAGAAGCTGCTTTGAGCCTTTGGCAGGGCAGAATATAGCCAGGTGGGAATTCTAGAAAGAGATGTAGAGAGAGAGTAGGCAAAGTCAAAGAGATGCCATGTAGCTGCCAAAGGAGAAAGAGGTTAGAACCTTAGGAACCTTACTGGTAGGCCACAGCCTCGTGGCAATACACAGATTGATAGAAATGTTTTAATTTAAGATGTAAGAGCTAGCTAAGAATATGCTAGAGTCATTGGCCAAACAGTGTTGTAATTAATATAGTTTTTGTGTGATTATTTCAGATCTGGGCAGCTGGGAATAAACAAGCAGCCTCTGTCTACAAAATGGCACACCAACGTGTACCAACTACATTCACATAAAACCTGACAGAGTTTGGAAAGGAATTCCAGACACAAAGGAGCAGAGTTTAGCGCAGCTTCTTGGTATTTTTTTCAGATGGGCTCTGTTTGTTGGCGGTGAGCAGGGGTGCCTCTGCTCCTTTAAGAGAGGTCTTCCTGACTCAACATTGGCAGCAAAGGCTGTGCTTCTTCTTTAGGGGAGGGCTTCCTGGTTTGTGCTGGTGCTGGCAACAAAAATAGCTCTGGTTCTTTCAGGAAGTCCTGCACTTAAATGGGGTCTGTGAGCAGTGTGTTACAAATTGTTTAGTGGAGACATAGACCCACTACATCCCTGGAGCTGGGGCAGAGAGCATGGCTCATAGAGCTGGCAATAAACATACCTCTTCCATGTTGGACTGGGTGGAACAAGCAGGCAGGGCAGCAGATTTAGTCCTAGCCACACTCACTTAGCATTTAAAAAATTAAAAGCTCTCCAGGTCAGAAAATGACTACAGAAATACAATAAAGACAGATTCAGATGAAAAATACCTCTGAATGGATCACAGTGTTGGATAAATGTATGTAGGCTTGGGAGAGAGAAGAAAAAGATTATAGACTGTAGCATGAGGACCTACTTGTTGGGGTTTATGTCCTGCCTGGTCCCCCAGCCATTTAGTCCCAGAGAAAATCACAGTCTACATTAGGTTATAAACTGATTGGCCCATTAGCTCAGGCTTCTTATTAGCTCTTGTAGCTTGTATTAACCCATTATTCTTATCTCTGTTAGCCACATGGCTCAGTACCTTTCTCAGAGGGGCAGGTCACATCCTGCTTCTTCAGTGGTCCAGGCAGGAGTGCCCAGAAAGCTTCCTGCTTCCCAGAATTCGCCTATTTTCCTTGCTCCGCTTCTACTTCCTGTCTGGTTGTCCCACCTATACATCCTGGCTAATGGCCAATCAGCGTTTATTTAAATCATGATTGACAGAATACAGACAATTCTCCCGTACCAATAGACAGTTATAAAAATAGTTTAAAAAAATAAAACTAAAGAGACAGTAAAAGTAATATAGAAGAGTACAGACAGTCATAGATTAAAGGAGTAAAGCAAAATAAGCCACATAAAGATAGAAGATACACAGAGAGTCTGGATTATGTATATTATTGTGTTTTCTTTGTTTTTGTTTTTTTTTAACTAGAGCGATATTTGATTCTGGGGTTGCTAAGCTAAAGCAACATATATATTTTAAAGGTATCTTGACTCCAAAATTTGGGCCTAAGGATATGTTCTGCTTTTGTTTCCACAGAGGATGAAAACCTGTGGATTTCTTCCAGACTAATATGGTTTGATAGACCAAAACTCCCTAAAGGGTCTCCATGAACCCCCAAAATTACTTCACCCAACCAAAAGCAGGAAGCAGTTTGGAGAGAACTACACTCAAATTCCCAAATATTGTTTATAAATGTTCGTTTTCACTTTTAAAAACATTTCATATGATATAGAGATGAATACTTTGCATTGGTATGGATCTTAGTTTATTGATACAAATTTAAGGTCAATTTTGTTATATGTAGTTCTGATCTTGTTTAAGGTATTATGTTTGTACAGCTCATTTAAAAATTAATGTATAGTTAAGAAATACAGATTAATAGGTACACATTTATAATTGTCAAACTTGTAGTCACATGTTAGCTAGGTGTTCTAGATGTACAGAGATATATTTCAGATGGATAGGTATTCTTCAAATCTTTCAAAGAGGTACAGGATATGGCATTTAAAATGTTTTAAGAACTTAGACTTTTCCCAACAGTGAGACACATCTGCGCCTGGCAGAACCTATTACTTCAGAGAGGTTGATGGGCATTGAAGAAACTCATTATGGAATTTGCCTTCAATGTTACAAGGTTAGCCATTTGGGCAAAAAACTGCTCTTGCCTGGACTTCTTAATGGTATGTTATATGAACTGGACATGCAGGACCCACAGAAAAATGACTGCTAAACTTTCCAAAAGATGGGATGATCCCTCAGGGTTCCTGTATGACAGACAAAAATGCCAGACATTCTGCAGGATACAAAAGAAAGTGACTGACAAACTGCCAAGATAGATGAAACAGTTTTTCAAATTTCCTGCTCCATGAAAAATTCTACCAGATACTATGGGTCTGTAGGCTGTAGATGGATGCCCCAGCATTATAGAACTTTGGGTGACTGTCCAGGCAGCAAAATGTCTCTGTCAATTCTACAGTTTTGGAAGTTGCTTACAATGCACTTCCTGTTTACTTAGGTAATATTATATCCCTTTGGAGCCTTTGATGGAATTGAAGAAAGATAGTTATAATTATAAAAGATAAATTAGATATAAAACTTTAGACTCATAAAGATAGGATAGATGATAAAGTATTTTCCTTAATTTGCCAAATGTAAATGGACTAAATAATGTAACTATCATTCTTGCTTGATAATTGTTTTCTTATATGTAATTTTACTACATTAAAATTAAAACCTTTCTTTTTATTTAGACAGAAAAGGGCAGGTGACATGGGATTCCCCTCCATATGCTGTGAATATGTTTTATTGGTTAATAAAGAAGCTGCTTTGGGCCTATGGCAGGGCAGAATAGAGCCAGTGGAAAATCTGAACAGAGATGTAGAGAGAGAGCAGGAGAAGTTGAAAAGATACCATGTAGCTGCCAAAGGAGAAGGACGTTGGAAACTTAGCTGTAAGCCACAGCCTTGTGGCAATACACAGACTGATATAAATGGGTTAATTTAATAGGTAAGAGCTAGCGAGGAATATGCTAGTCGTTGGCCAAGGCCTACAGGGCCAGGGTTTAGGACCCTGGATAGAAGAGATCACTGTCACTTTCTATTTCCATTTTAACTGATGGCTTTAAAACTATGGTCAAGACAGCATTGTTCATAGGAAAGAGCTCTTGCTACTCTCGCAGGGGATCAAAATTCTAGTCCCAACACCACGTTATTGCTCACAACCACCTGTATCTCCAGTTCCATTATTTGACACATTATTCTGGTTTCCATGGGCTTATGCACACATGCACACATATGCTCACACACTCACATATACATTAAACAAAAATAAGTAAGTCTTAAAAAAAAAAAAAAGAAAACATATGGACAGATTTAGCACTCATCACGGCACCACAAGATTAAGGCCAGCCTAATACATAGAGAGACCCTGTCTCTAAAAAGTAGAACTGTGACCAGGCCATGTAACTCAGTGGTGAAGTACTTGCCTAGCATGTATGAGGCCTGGGGTTTCATCCCTACCACTACAAAACAAAGAAAAACAAAAAACAAAAAAAAATCTTTTTTTTAAAAGTAAAGTATGGTATATAGGGTAAGGCTATATCATACATATACACAATCACGCATGCTCACTCACACATCATGCTTGCACATGTAAACACTTCCATGCCATGCTGCTGTCCTATTAATAACTAGCATTGTTCTCTGAGAAGACATCTCATGCGCATAGCCATCCTTTGAAACGGTGCATATTACAGATAATGGAGGCCCAGAGAGGTGAGCTGAGGCACACAAGACGGGGACAGTGGAGGCCTGGAGTTCTACTCCAAGTTCCACTAAGTAGCTGTGGGCCTGTCATAAAAGGCATGGTTTAAAGGCTCTCTGGCTCTGCTGCTTTCTATAATAGGATGAAGTTAAGGTCCTTTGGGAAGTGCCTCGATCTCCCCTGTGGGCAGGAATCTAATTCATGGTTATGGTGGGTGAGAATCTGATCTTCCTGTGGCAAAGCCCTGTGGAATCCCAGGCATGAAATGCATTTTATAAACACCCACTTGTTGCTGTGTTACCATGCATTAATGAGAAACATCACACTCATTTCCCAGCCTCTTCTGGGGTCTGTCTGTGTCCCTGGGTTCCTTTTCACTCCCCATTGAGATAATAGCAGGAGAACACTTCATTATACCACACGGAGGCATCTGGCTTGGTTTGGCTCTCTCGAATCACCCCCCCACCCGCAGATCCAGGCAGTGGGGGTTCAGTTCACAAATGATGCCCCTTTTTCTTCTTCTCAGTCCCAGGCCTGCAGAAGGGAAGAACATGACTCTGAAGTTCACAGTTACCTGTGTAATAGCTGCCTCAGCCGGGGCTGCGAAGGGACCCCAGATCACTCGTGCTAAGCAAATGCTCTACCACAACACTCCGCTCCCAGCCCCTTATCTTCCATTTTGGCATTCTTTGTCTCTCTTTGCGGGCATCTTCTCTGCTAGAAGATTTGTAACTTTAAAGTTAGTGTAAGCCAGCAAGGCATGGTAGCTCACACTGTATACCCTGCACTTCAGAGGCAGAGGCAGGTGGATCTCTGAGTTGGAGTCCAGCCTGGTCTACAGAGTGAGTTCCAGGTCAGCCAGGGCTGCACAGAGAAGCTCTTCTAGGAGAAAAAAAAGTCTGAGTTCAGTCTGGGCTGTGGAGTGAATTCAAGGCCAGTTTGCTTTGCCCATTGAGACTCTGTCTCACAAAACAGACAAAAATGAGGGAGGACCAGAGGGAGGGAAGAGTGAGCTACCATGAAAGCAGCTCACACATAGTAACTGGGCTGTAGTTCAGTGTTGAAGCATGGGCTTAGATGTATAAGATCTTGGGTTCCATCCTCAGTCATTGCTCCTTCTGCCTCTCTCTGTATCTCTCTCTCCATCTCTCGCTCTCTCTCTCTTTGTGTGTGTGTGTGTGTTTAAAGACAGAATTTCACTGTGTAACCCAGACTGACCTCAAAACCTTGGACTCCAGTGATCCTCCTGTCCTAGCCTACTGTCAATATGGGACTACAGGTAGGGGACATACCACCATGCCCACCACCGTGCTACTTCTGACAGACTTGGTGAGAACAAGGCCCCTCTGTGAGCATCCAGTAGCAGTTAGGATCTGGAACTTACTTTGCATTCATGATCTAGAGAGTGTCTCCATGCCCTCAGCCAGTCAACACTACCCAAGTGGCGATAACCTTCAGAGTTAAGGGAGCAGTGGAGCAGTGAGCTCCTACTGAAGAAATGGAAGTCTGAGCCCCAAGCCCATGCCCAGCAAAACCCCTGCTTTCTCTCCCTGTAATTGAATCATGGCTGAACTGATGAAACGGGATGACAATGAGGACATCTCAAATCGGACCAATGACCTCAGTCCTCCAGAATTCTGGCCTTTTACTCAAAGGGCATCTGGGTTTGGGTCCTGTGCAATCTAAGAAGAGAGGGAGAGAACTGAAGAGTAAGCATACATGTGCTCATTTCTCTCTTGACTCTGGATGCGGTGGCTCTTCCAGTTCCTGACTTGACTTCCCTGAGCCGTAACCTGGGATTATTAAACCAAATAAGTTCTTTCTCCCTTGAAGTGATTTTTGTCAAAGTATTTTATCACAGCAACAGAAACGAAACTAAAACAGCCACTATGCCTTCCCTGCCATGATGGACTTAATGGAATAAACCATGAGCCAAGATAAATATTTCCTCCTGTAAGATGTCTATGTCAGATAATTTGACCACAGCGGTAGAAAAATAACTGACGCCCAACCCAGGCCTGCCTCCTCCCCAGCCAGGCCCATGTTCCTGGCCTCCAAAACAAAGGAAAAGTGGCAGGCCCTGTGGGGATGAGACTGTCATTCAGAAAGCACTTTTTTGTTTTAGAACTTTTTTTTTTATTTTACATATATGAGTTTCTTACCTGAATGTATGCATGTGTATCACGTGCATATCTGCTGCCCTCAGAAGTCAGAAGAGGGCATTCGATTCCAGAGAACTAGAGTTAGACATGGTTGCAAGTCACCCTGTGGACGTTGGCAACCCTACGCAGACTCTCTGCAAGAGCATCAAGTGCTCTTAACTGCTGAACCATCTCTCCAGCCCCTCAGGAAGTGCTTGACCTAACCTAGGAAGAACAAGCTTAGAGTTTGGGGTGGGATAGATGTAGCTAAAGATAAAAGAGAAGGAAATTGTTTTCCTCTGGCCAGAAAAGTTAATCACAAAAGTCTTCATGACTGTGTGAAAAATGATTTATTCCCTTCACCTTTGACTGTGTTCATGACATGTACCTCAACTCCACCAAGCAAAAAACTCAAAGAAAATCAACAGAACATAGGAACATCCAGGCTGTGGGACCTCTTAGACCAGAGAATTGGGAAACTGACATAAAATAACTTCACACAAAAATAACTTTTTCAAGGGAAAAAGAACTTATTTGGTTCAAAAACCCCAAGTTATAGTCCGTCACTGCAGGGAAACCAAGAAGTTGGGAATGGTGCATTAACTCCTTCCTTATCGTGACAGAGAAACCACATGAGCAGCTGTCTCCAGTTAAAAGACACAGTCCCAACAGCACAATTTTGTTTCTCCTCAGACATCTCTGCCTCTACAAACTTTTTAAAAGAGTGAATAGCAGAGCCAGGTATGGTGCAACATAGCTGTAACCCCAGAACTCAAAAGGATGCAAGTTCTAGGCTAATAGAGAGGTTATCTTCAAAAAAATTAAACAAAATAAAAACAAGAGAAAGAAAGAGTATCATATGTGCTGGCTAGTTTTATATCAACTTGATACAAGTTAGGGTCATTTGGGAAGAGAGACTTTCAACTGGAAAACACCTCTGCCAGAATGGTCCATATGTAAGCCTATGGGGCATTTTCTTGATTGATGATTGATGTAAGAGGCTCCAGCTCACTATGAATGGTGCCATCTCTTGACTAGTGGTCCTTGGTGTTATAAGAAAGCAGACTGAGCAAGCCATGGGGAGCAAGACAGTAAGCAGTACCCTCCATGGCTTCTGCTTCAGTTCCTGCCTCCAGGCTCCTGCATTGAGTTCCTGCTCTGACTTCCCTGGATGATGGCTGTAATGTGGAGTTGTAAGCAAAATAAACTCCTCCTCCTCAAGTTGTTTTGGTCATGGTGTTTTATTATTACAATAGACAGACAGCTAGCTAGAGATATATTGCCATTTTAGCCACTTCCAGGATGCAGTTCAATGGCACTATGTACAGTTATAATATGTAATACAGTATTGCACCACCGTCCGTCTACAGAACCTTTCAACCTTCCTCACCTGAGACATCACACTCATTAAACATTATCTCTCTGCTTTCCCTCTTTTGGCTCCCAGTCACTTCTTTTCTGCTGTGTCTATGAGCTTGTCCTATTCTAGGTGCCTCATCTAAGTAGAATAACAATATTTACCCTTGTTTCTGGCCTCCTGTTCCAGGTTCACTCATGTCCTGGCACAGTCTAAATTTCCTTCTTTCATGGGTGGTATATGCATGTGGCATAGTTCTATAAGTCACTCTTTCATCCATGGACACATAAGCTGTTTTGATTCTTTGACTATTGTGAGTAAGACCACTGTGAAAACAGACACACAAGTATCTATCAGAATCTCAAGGGAAGAAATAATGAGTCCTTGGTTACCTGGGGAAGATGCTGCCAAAACCCATGGAGGAGAATTTAGTGAAAATGTCTGATGAGTAACTGAAAGTTCTTGGTTAGTACCTGTTCCTGTACAGGTACGCAATTCCCAGAAACATAAACTCTGGGTCTCAGGGTAGGACAGAGTCCCAGAGGAAGCTCTTGGTGTGGGAGTTTGGTGAAGGAGACAATCAGGGAGAAGAGCATAGAGGCCTACCTGGGCAACTGTCTTTTAGCTCCTCTGTGCTGAGACAGGAGAGACCATTGTCCTGCCATTCTTAGGACACCAGGGAGAACTACTGAACCAGGAAGAAGGAAACCTCTAGTCTCTGCAGAAGTACACCCTACGTCCAGACCATTAGAGATGGTCTGTCATTGGTGAATACGGAGGATGTGATCCAGAGACCTCACTCCAAAGGCCCAGCACACCATGTCACACACAGGTTGATAATGCCCACATCCCACCACCATGCTGGTGGGTAGCAGTAACATCACAGGCATTCACTGATGAGAGAGGGACAACCCTGGAGCTGAGAACAGAGCAAACATTCAGAAAATCTTTCTGGGAAGTTCCAAGTGTAAGACACTTAAGGAATTTGAAGCCTGTGGGACATAGGTAGAACTCTATGAAAATGTTAACTCTGACCTCACTGACTCACCAACCACACACTAAGTGGGAAGCGTGTTTACTTCAGCCTTCACTGTTGAAAACAAGAGTCAAAGAAGAAGAGAAGTAAAAAAAGGGATAGAGGGAGTTTCCCTCCTGAATAAACAAAGTCCTCAAAGTTGTGAATTTGCAGCTATGACATGAATCTCAGTACTCTAATAAAATAAATTTAACTAATTATGATTAATATGCTAGAGGTTTTAGGAAAAATAGACAACATATAAAGTAGCATGGATCATTTCTGCAGTGAGAAAAATTCATTAAAGAAATCAGGTAAGAATACTAAAAATAGTGAACAGGAGTGAAGAGTACCACCAATGGATATGTCAGCCAATGATGGAAATGGAGGGACCACGGATGGACACACCAGACAGGGATGGAAATGGAGGGACCACGGATGGACACAGCAGACAGGGATGGAAATGGAGGGACCACGGATGGACGCAGCAGACAGGGATGGAAATGGAGGGACCACGGATGGACACAGCAGACAGGGATGGAAATGGAGGGACCACGGATGGACGCAGCAGACAGGGATGGAAATGGAGGGACCACAGATGGACGCAGCAGACAGGGATGGGTGTGAAGAGTATCACCAGTGAGCACTTAGTGTCGTAGCTTCATTCTGTTGCTGTGATAAGACACTTTGATCAAACGCAGCTTAGGGAAGAAAGGAGCTTATTTCATTTTACACTTCCAGTTCACAGTTTATCACTGGGAGAACTCAGGGTAGGAACCCAAGATCACGAATCCAGAAACCATGGAGAAACTCTGGTTGCTGGCTCACTCAGACTCATGCTTATTTAACTTTCTTTTATGGCCCACAACCACCTGCCTCACATGGTGCTTTCACGGTGGGCTGAACCAACAAGTTAGCTCATGGGGCAAAGGTGTTTGCCACCACATTCAATCCCTGGGGCCTACAAGACAAAAAGAGCAAAGAGACTCTCTCAAGTTGTTCTCTGACCTATATGCATGTGACACACAGGGAGGGGGATTTAAATACATAAAGTACTAAGCAAAAATAAATTTTAAAATAAAGATACACAAAATGGATATCCATTTTGTTTTGTTTCCCGTGTGTTTGGTTTTGGAGTTAGGGATTGGTGCAGGGCTGCAGGCATACTCGATAGACTGGTGGATCTCCAGCCTCTGTTCTCTTTGTCACCAGCATTGCTGACAGACATAAAGATCACTCCTTCAAATTGTTACAGAAGTGCCAAAGTGATTCCTCTCAATTCTTGCACTTAGGTCGTGAATGAGTACCAGTCTGGAGCACAGTCCCAATGCTGTACACCTCACGTCCTATCGACCTGTCCTGGTAGGTAAGGGCAAGGAAAGTTGGGAGAGCTATTAAAAAATGATGATGGGGAGCCAATAGCCAGGTGACAGTAGCCTGCCAGGGCCTGACTTGGCATTGAATCAGTTTGAATTCCTGGAGACAAATCCTAGCTGAGGACTTTGCATTTTCTTAACTGGGATCTAAACACTCAAGTCTCCCCACACCTATCTGCCACTGGAGTCCAAGTGTGATCAGAGGTTGCTTCCAGTGCCTGTTATCCTGCCCCATTTGTTTTCTGCTTCTAGGCCCAAGGGGAAAACTGATTTCCTCTTACACTTCTCACATTCCTTCATGTTTTCTTTCTCTCCCCGCATCCCTCTTCTTGCTTTCTTGCTCTCCCCTTCACTCCCCTCATATGCTTTCAATTCAAGTAAAACTTGGAGAAGTTAAACATTGGCCTTTGATACACTAGTCATTTCAGTGACCCTTTCAGGCTAGCCTCTGGGGGAATGTTCCCATAACCTGACATGCCATCTGATTCCAGCATTTTCTCAGTGCCAGACAATCCCCACCACACTCCGGCATTGTGTTCTGAGATATCAGCCTCTTCACTGTCTAGCAAGGAACTGTACATCTCTGGGCTGTGTGGCTCTGGGCTGTGTGGCTCTAGGCCGTGTGGTTCTGGGCTGTGTGGTTCTGGGCCATGTGGCTGCATGGTTCTGGGCTGCGTGGCTCTGGGCTGCGTGGCTCTGGGCTGTACATCTCCGGACAAACTGCTGATTCCAGAACAGAATACCATCTCTCTCCAAATTCAGCTTACTGTTTTCTGGAAGAAGATTCTTTGGGGATTTGTTATCAATAAAGTGAATAGATCGTCAAACCATGGCTGTAAATGAAGTTATTTGAATTTCTTTTGTGAAAAAATTGACTTTGGGGATGGAATTCCAGCGTCTGAGCACTTTGAAGATTTACAAACGCAATTTACATCTTATGATTTGCAAACTGCATCCTGACATTAGTCACTGAAATTGTACCCCTCTCTCTTTTGTTTTGATTTCCTCTATTTCTCTTTAACAAGATCTCACTATATTTCTCTGGTTGGCCTGGAACTCGATATGCAGACTCCCTTCCTGCCTCTGCCTCTCCAATGCTGGATTAGAAGCATTATTCAATGCTCTACTCTTCTTTCTTAGAAATTAAAAATCAAAAGCTGGGGACACAGCTCCAAGGCAAAGTACTGGCTTAGCATAATGAGGTCCTAGGGTCAATTCCTAGATTTAAAAAAAAAAAAAAAAACAAGCAAGCAAAAACCACACACCAAGACTCTTCTGGCCTGGGAACACAGCGCAGTAGCCTGCTTATCAAGTATGAAGTGAGGGTGTACCTCCAGGAGAAAGGGCTCCAGGGCTACAACAGGACCATGGAAAGAGTAAATCTAACATAGCATCCCTCCATACAATTAATTCCATATATTCCCATGGGGGAAATTTCATACTTTAAAAAATGTCTTAACTGGGTGTGATAGCTCATGCTTATAACCCCAGCACTTAAGAGCCTGTAGCAGAGGGATTAACCCCAAGTTTAAAACCAGTTTGGACTGCATAGGAACTTTGAGTTGAGCACAGGTGATGGTATGAGAGGTGTTCTCTCACCAAAGCAAACCAAACCCTGTCACAAACGACTTCACTCACTAATACAAAGAAGGAATGGCACAGGACCTGGTGCCTCTTTGACTTGGGAGGCTGGTATTAGATTCTAATGTTTCTTTCTCTTTTTTTTTTTTGATTTATTTTTCGAGACAGGGTTTCTCTGTAGCTTTGGAGCCTGTCCTGGAACTAGCTCTTGTAGATCAGGCTGGCCTCGAACTCACAGAGATCCGCCTGCCTCTGCCTCCCAAGTGCTGGGATTAAAGGCATGCACCACTGCCGCCTGGCTGAGGCTGATATTTGAGAAAGAGAGAGTGACACTTTTTTCTCTCTTCTTCCATCTCTATCAAGAGCTGAAAAAGAAAGGGGAAAAAGGTTAATGATGTCCTTCCCTTATCCCATTAGACAATAGCTCTTTCCCTACTATTACCAGACCAACACATAAAACATGGAACCTTTCCTCTCTCACAAATTGAAATTGAATAGAGATTTCTTCTCATTCCAGAAAGAACAGAAGCAAAGAACCCCTTCCTGGTTGTCACGGTAGGATGGGACAAGAATTTGTTTGAGTGCAGGGTGATGTTCCCTTCCTAAAAGGTAGCCACTATGATGAACCACCTTCACTGTCAACCCTGACTGAACTTGGAGTCACCTAGGAGACAGCTTTGTGGGTGCTATGAACATATTTCCAGAAGGTTTCAGTAAGGAGGGGAACCCTACTCTGAATGTGAGTGGCACCATCCTATGGGTCTCATCCTATTGAGATCTTAAAGTGAACTTAAAAAAAAAAAAAAGAGGATGGACAGAAACTGGGTCCCAGCATTCACCACTCTACTTCCTGGCAATGAACACAATGAGCAGATGCCCCTCCCACCATGCTGCCCCACCTTGATGGACAGTGAGCCACATTAAACCCCTCCTCCCTCAGGCTGCTTTTCTCACAGCTCTGAGAAAGACAATTAATACAACACCCTATGTCAGGCAAAGTGCTATTGTAAGTTTACACCCAGAAATAAAACTTTGTGAACCTGTCTTTTAACCTCCTCAGTAGTTCTTAACATCCACTAGGGAGAATGTAGCTAGGCAGAAGGTTCTTGGACAGAACCCAAGTCTGAGTTCACAGTATGTCTGTGGGTGAGTCACCCAGCAAATGTTTTTTAACTTCCAGGTAGGCCAAACACTCAAACCTATAACTGCAAGATGTAAGCTCCTGTGAGAAGTATTGCTGTGGAATAATCCTTCTGTACACACTGTGAATATATGTCACTTTGATTAGTTTAATAAACAAGCTGATTGGCCAATAGCTGAACAGGATAAACTTAGGTGGGAAAGCCAAATTGAGAATGATGGGATGAGGAAGGCGGAGTCAGAGGAGTCCCCAGCCAGATGGAGAACAAATGGAACACACAAAATGGGATAGAGATAAAAGCCACAAGCCTCAGGGTAGCATATAGATTAATAGAAATGGGTTAAGTTGTAAGAGCTAGCTAGTAATAAGCCTGAGTTATTGGAAGAGCATTTATAATTTATACTAAATCTCCAGGTCATTTATTTGGGAAGCGGCTGACAGTTTGTGAGCAGGCAGTTGGGACAGGAAAACTTCACCTACAAAGTATCAAACATTTAGAGGGTGGAGGATACAGCATTTGCCACCTGTATGACCCTGTGTTTGGTCCCCAGCATTACAAGAACAAAAGAACAAACATTTAGATGCAAGCCATTAAGAAACACAAATACTCCTCCTTTCTGTCTTAGCCAAGCCCCAATGTACTAATCTTAACACTTCTGTTAATGGGAGAAAATGCTCCAAAACAAGACTATTCCATTGTCATAGAGTATTTGTTTCGTGTAGAAAAAAGTATAAAGGTTGAAGCTATTTTTAAGCCTAATTGTCACTGTAAGTTTCTTTAGTTTGGTGGTACTTTTAGAAATTGTTTGTTTTGTTTTGTTTTTGAACTTTGTGTTTTGTTCCAGTTTTTATTCAAGAAAGTCTAAGAAAAATCATCACCATTGTTTCAAACTATATACAACAAAATTGTTACACTTCTGTTAGTTATAGAACTGGGAACATTCTCTCTTTTCTCTCAAGTGCTCTAGTCCAAATCCTGAGTCCAAGGCTTATTGTAAATGTAAATTCAATTACATACAATATTCCAAATGGGCAATGCTTTGTTGCTCAAAAAAGGAAAGATGGCCCCGAGTACAGAACTGTGCATGCCACTTTCCATCTTCCCAAACAGACTTTACTGTCTAAGCACAATTAGAGACAGGAGACATGATTCAACCCTATATTGAATGACTAAGAGAGCTAAAAGTACAGAAGAAATAAAAGCATGAAAACACATGAGAAAAAGCTTATCTGTAGTTCATAGTAGCATTTTAGCAATAATTTCTACTCTATAATGTCTTTCCCAAGATCAAAGGGCTCCAAAGGTGCCAGAGGATTCTTAAAACAAGTGAAAAGGATGTTAGCTTTTGGTGACTATAACAAATACTTAGAAAATCAACTTAAAAAGAGAAAAGGTTAATTTTGGCTCACAGTTTCTGAAGTGCCGGCTGGCCCCATGACTTTCAGCCTGTGAAAGGCCTCACACCATGGCCAGCAGTGAGCGCATGGCTTGCTTAACCCAGGGAGGAAAGAGAAAGGAAGAAAAGACCAGAGTCTCCTAATTTCCTCTCAGGATGTGCCCTCCGTGACCAGGGACCCTCCTCCTAGTGTCCACCTCTCAGTGATTCCACCACCTTCCAGGAGTACCACATCGGACACCACCACATGGCCCTTGGTGGCACAGACCATGCATGAACTGCGGCCAACCGGAGGATACAGAGTGCTGCTCTTTTCAGACCTGGAAGTGGACTTCCTTCCAATCACACAGCCGTGACTAGGAGCCAGGAGAAAGGCACGGGTGCCATATGTAGGCTGTGGCAGCTTCTCCTGTATCAGCCGTCCTCGCGCCACTAGTCACATAAGCAGTGGTTTAGGATGTACGGGGAAGCTCTGCAATCCCTGTATCATCCGTCCTCGCGCCACTAGTCACATAAGCAGTGGTTTAGGATGTACGGGGAAGCCCTGCAATCCCCAGCTACACACAGCTCTGCTTCCCTGTAGCCTTAGGCTGCTGCTTGCAACCCAGCCCAGAGTAGAGGCACACCCTTCCTGCGGGAATCCCACTTCAGACCCTCTGAAGACATCAGGCAGGAGGGCACACTCATCCCTCAGTTAGCCCAGGTGCAGTAAGTTGCCACCATGAGCACCAGTCTGGCCAGAACGCCAGGGAACCTTGTCAAGCAGACAGCTAAGTGGCCCTGTTAATTCAGAGCGTCACAATAGTAAGTGGCAATTTGTGCACCTTGGAGCTGTAGCACACTCCCAGCTTGTGGCAACAGGCACTTGGTAAAGCTCACGTAGCAACTGTTACTTACAACTCTCCCAGCAGCCCACCTTTGTCCCTTGAACGTCTCCAATGATAATAGGAGAAGGGCCGTGTTCATGTTCCCAAACTAGACTAGAGGTGTCCTCCTTGCTATTTCATTATGGAACTAAAGAGAAGGCTTTAAATGATTTAATGATTGGTTTTGTCAACTTAGCACAACCCAGAACTGCCTTGGAGAGGGCCTATGGGGCGCTCTCTAGATTAGGTTGGCCTGTGGTCCTGTCTTTGGAGAATTATCATGATTGTGTTAATTGACATGGAAAGACCCAGCCCGCTAGGAGCAGTACCATTCCCTGGTTCGAAGTCCCAGACTACGCAACAGTGGAGAAGGAGAGCTGAGTAACAATCACACATACTTACTTCTCTGTGCTCCTGATTTTGGATGCACTGAGGTGCTTCAGGTTCCTGCCTTGACTTCCCCACAGTGAAGAACTCTGAACTGGAAATGTAGCCAGGGCGTTTTAATCACAGCAGCAGGAAGCAGATTCTAACAGTAGGTGTTCATAACTCCTTCCCAAAGCCAGAGTGAGGGCAGTTACACACGAGAGCAATGGAAACTTTAGATGAGGTCCCTTAGTAAACATCTCTCATCTTCCAGGGCTGGTGACTACATCAGAGCTCAGAGGCCATAGCTGCAAACCCTCACTGGTATTTCTTCAGTCTTAACAACTAAGTCCTTTCTCTCAACATTGTCTTGACCGTGGCACCGGCTGGCCTCACTGTGTCTACATTCAAGGGCACCAATCTTACATTACTGCTAGGTAAGAAGGTCACCTGAGGAAGTAGAGGGTCATATGTGTCACTGGAGCTTGTTGGTGAGAGTTAAATTGTGACTCATGGTTATGTGTGACTGAGGCTGTTCCTAAATAGCAAGAGTCCAGTGCTTCAGGCACACATGGGCAGAATTAACTGGGCTGGTCCAGACTGGCCTGCAAGCTTGATATGATGGCACCAGTGTTCACATGAGAACTTACAAGCAAAGGACAAAGTCAAAAAGTCCATGTCCAATCCAGTCATTAGAAGACAAGGAGGCAGCTGTGCTCAGAACCCCAATGTGTAATAGGAAGAGAGAGAGCACATGATATCAGAGCAGAAGCAGGCAGAATGGTCCCAAAACAGACCCTAAGAGATGGCCTGAACAGTAGTCACAAGCAAGAAACATAAAGCCAAGGATGTAGTCAAGAGTGTAATGTCGGGCTGGGTGGTGGTGGCGCACGCCTTTAATCCCAGCACTCGGGAGGCAGAGACAGGCAGATCTCTGTGAGTTCAAGACCAGCCTGGTCTACAGAGCTAGTTCCAGGACAGGCTCCAAAGCCACAAAGAAACCCTGTCTCGAAAAAACCAAAAAAAAAAAAAAAAAGTGTAATGTCATCGGCCAATCAAAATGAACCATTCCCTCACATGGAAGTCAAATTGAGTAAATTAAAGACTCACAAAATTAAAAACAAATTTTAACAACACTACATCATTAGATCTGGGGTTAAAAAGATGGCTCAGAGGTTAAGAGCACTGGCTGCTCTTCCAGAATACCTGAGTTCAATTCCCAGCAACCTCATGGTGGCTCACAACCATCTGTAATGAGATCTTGTGCCCTCTTCTGGCCTGCGGGCAGAACAATGTACACATAATAAATAAATCTTTTTTTAATCAGTAGCTTTTTAATTACATATATGTTTATATGTATATATTCATTTCTTGTATTTTGCATGTGCTCTTGGGAGCACATTGGTGTGGACTTGTGTGTGCCACTGCACGTGTGTGGTAGCCAGAGGACAACTTGTGTTGTTTCTCTTCTTTCACCATGAGGATCCTGAGGATCAAGCACTGGCCATCAGTTTTGGTGACAAGCCCCATCACCTGCTGAGCCATTTCATCCACCCTAGATTTTTTAACCTATTGATGGTCTGTGCTTCTGTGAAGTCCACTGCTGACCTCTGCCACTCTGGGTCTTGTCCAAGCCTGTAAGAACAGTTCCACTTGCATTATTTCATACCATCCTCCCAACAAAGTGAAGCTATTGTTACTAATTCCCATTATGTGAGGAAATTGAGAAGCTAATTAGCCTAAGGTGATACCCTTAATAACATTCCATGTGTGAACTTGAACCCAGATCCTTCAGAAACAAAAAACAAAAATTGTCTAGCAGGTATTTAATCTGTGAAAACAATACGGTAAGCATTTGGACAGTACTTTTGACTAAATGAAGTTCTACTGCAGACAGTTGAGGTTAAGGCTCATGGCAGATTCTACTTCAAGCCTAGCAGGAAGGTGCTTTTTCCCAGGACCAGGATAAAGAACAGGCCAAAGAATATAACCCATCCATAATTTTTTCCCAGCCAAGATATTTATGTGATGGGAATTTTAAAGAGGTATTTTTATTTTGCTTGTCCCGTTCAGGTGTGCGTTGCTCTGGTGGCCCCACCTGAAGCCAGAGGAGCCTGGAAAGAAGCGCAGAGCCTCAGTGACGGCTCACGGCTTTCCAGCAGGGTCCCAGACGGATTCAGTTTCTCAGAGCAACCCAGGGACCTACTTGCTGAACTTCCATTCAAATGCCAGCAGCAACTTCCCAGTCAGAGGAGAAGTGACGCACCCTGGCTCCACTGTCCACCCCAGGGTTGAACACAACGCCGACTCTGAGTGGGAGGATTTCCCTCACACTCAGGGGTCAGCGTGGGAAATGACCCTTGACAGTTCTCAGTCCCGGAGGATGGAGAGTCACGTCTCCTTCCAGTTTAGGAGGTGCACGTGAAGATCCCAAGCTGGGCCAGGCTTAAGGTCAAGCATGATAAACGCTACACCAGGTCTTACAGAGAGAACCTGCTAACTTATCTTCAGGGGGAAGCTTCCATTTTACTAAGTTACTTATTTATTTGGACAGGGATGGCATTATCAGTAGAGAAATATTTATTTGCTAGTTAGGTGCTGTACCCCTGAAAATGCCTCCTGCCACATGTGCATTTTATCGCCCACAGAAGATGTACCAGTCCTGCCAGGAAGCCCCTGGGGGTTGAAGTAGATAGGTTGCAGAGTTCTCTGTGGCTTGTTCTTAACTCTTTAGGGCAACTGATGACAACTTTGGGCATAATCAAGTTCTCAAAGTAAAATGCAACTCTTTCTTAGTATAAAGAATATTAGCTGTTTTTCCTTACCTTACCTTGGAAACTGCACCAAATTTAAAAGATAGGCTGACCCATTTGGCTTTGTGGTAATGTTTCATTGAGCTTTAGGCTCATTTAATTTTTTTCCTCCCTGACTCCCTTAACTAGCAATTTGTTCTCTTTTAGACTTAACACACACAAAAAAAAATTATCATTTTTGCAGTGTTGGAGCATGCTCAATTTTGCCAGAACTTCACCTCAGCTTGCCAATACAAATTATAACCTATAAGACAATAGGTTAGGATAAAAACAAAAGGGAAAGGAGACTGTCTTATATTTACTGACAACACTAACCCAAATGCCTGAAGAACAAACTTCATGATCTGTCTCTCCTCCTATTCTCTCTCCGGGTTTATAGAAATGTAAAGATCATTGATCATAGCTGCTTGCTGGTCAAAGGCCAATTTAATCCTTTAATCCAAATGAGAAGTAGCCTCTCTGACCAGGGCAACTATGAATTTAGGTCTCTCGCTATCAAAACCACATTCACTGAATTTAGTAACAACTGCTCTAACATGAACATCTAACACACATAAAGAAATCGACACACTGCTGTTAGAGATGCGGTGGCTTCCTACCATCTTATGCGTTCCCTCAATAGTCCGAGGGGAGAGAGCAGGGATAAAGAGCTTGTAGATTTCTCATGGACCTAACTGCTGAAGCAATTTTTGTTCCATTAGGTTTGTAACATTATCGTCTTCAGAGAGAATTTACACGACACCTCCCAGTTTATTAATTCATCACAACTGACTTAGTCTTCACATGCCCCAAAACAAACCAACTTCCCTCCAGCTCCAGCATCTACTTCTGCAGTCCTTTAAAGCTGTTCAATGTAAACTTAATGTAGGACCACAAAGCCGACTTGATTAGCCCTATGAGTTTCTCCTGTATGTAGTGCGGTGATCAGCTCGTCTTTCCTGAGTTCTCCTCCACAGAATTGATCCAAAGCAATCTAGTCCACATGTGAACTCGCCCTGGAGACCATCTAACCATTGGCTCCTAGGTAGAATGGCTCTTGTGGCAGTCCTGAGGAATGCTGAAAGCCTTGAGATGGGCTCTAACTGCCTAGCAAAGCATTCCCCAGGCGGCTGCTTATCTATCCCTTTCCAACTATGCTTTCCACATTTATAGAATGGGAAAAACTTGTAGATACATGCTGGTAGATTTGCCTAGCCACAAAAACATCTATCTACTTCTTTTTAAATATTATCTTATGTGTATGATCATTTTGTCTGTGCACCACATGCATGCCTGGTCCCTGTGGAGGCCAAAAGAGGGCATTAGACTCCCTAGAAATGGAGTTTCAGATCATTGTGAGCCACCCTGTGGCTGCTGAGAATCCACCCAGCCAGAGCTCTTAACCACTGAGCGAACTCTCAAGTTTCTGCTTCCAGAAGAGGATCTTAAAAGAATATCCATTGGAAAATTGCCTTGCTGCAGGAAAGAAAGTCCTATCTAGTTAAATTCTGCTTCGCCCCCGTCCAAATTTCTCAAACAAGAAAAGCCAATCAAAATACAAGCTGCACTGGTTTTTTGTTTTGTTTTGTTTTGTTTGTTTGTTTTTCCATGATATTTATTGAGCTCTACATTTTTCTCTGCGCCACTCTCTCCCTCTCCCTTCCCCATTCAACCCTCCCCCAAGGTCCTCATGCTCCCAATTTACTCAGGTGATCGTGTCTTTTTACACTTTCTACTTCCCATGTAGATTAGATCTATGTAAGTCTCTCTTAGTGTCCGTATTGTTGTCTAAGATCTCTGAGATTGTGGTTTGTGGGGTGGTTTTCTTTGCTTTATGTTTATAAATCACCTATGAGTGAGTACATGTGATAACTGTCTTTCTGGGCCTGGGTTACCTCACTCAAAATGATGCTTTCTACTTCCATCCATTTTCCTGCAAAATTCAAGCTGTCATTATTTTTTTCTGCTGTGTAGTACTCCATTGTGTAAATGTACCACATTTTCCTTATCCATTCTTCAATCGAGGGACAATTAGGTTGTTTCCAGGTTCTGGCTATGACAAACAAAACTGCTATGAACATAATTGAGCACGTGTCTTTGTAACACAATTGAGTATCCTTTGGATATATACCCAAAAGTGGTATTATTGGGTCTTGAGGAAGGTTGTTTCCTAATTTTCTGAGAAATCACCACACTGACATCCAAAGGGGTTGTACCAGCTTGCATTCCCACCAGCAATGCAGAAGTGTTCCCTTTTCCCCACAACCTCTCCAGCATAAGTTGTCATCAGTGTTTTTGATCTTGGCCATTCTTACAGGTGTAAGATGGCATTTCAGAGTTGTTTTGATTTGCATTTCTCTGATGACTAAGGATGTTGAACATTTCCTTAAGTGTCTTTCAGCCATTTTAGATTCCTCTGTTGAGAGTTCCCTGTTTAGGTATGTACTCTATTTTTTTTATTGGATTACGTGATTTTTTTGGTGTCCAATTTCTTGAGTTCTTTGTATATTTTGGAGATCAGATCTCTGTCTGATGTGGGGTTAGTAAAGATCTTTTCCCATTCTGTAGGCTGTCGTTTTGTCTTGTTGACCATGTCCTTTGCTTTACAGAAGCTTTTCAGTTTCATGAGGTCCCATTTATTAATTGTTTCTCTCAATGATTGTGCTGCTGGGGTTCTATTTAGGAAGTGGTTCCCTGTGCCAATGTGTTCAAGTGTACTTCCCACTTTCTCTTCCATAAGGTTCAGTGTGGCTGGCTTTATATTGAGGTCTTTGATCCATTTGGACTTGAGTTTTGTGCATGGTGATAGATATGGGTCTATTTTCATTTTTCTACATGTTGATATCCAGTTATGCCAGCAACACTTGTTGAATATGCTTTCTTTTTTCCATTTGATATTTTTTGCTTCTTTATCAAATATCAGGTGTTAGAAGATGTGTGGATTGATATCCAGGTCTTCTATTCGGTTCCATTGGTCCTCCTGTCTGTTCTTATGCCAGTACCAGGCTGTTTTCAGTACTGTAGCTCTGTAGTAGAGTTTGAGGTCAGAGATTGTGATGCCTCCAGAAGTTCTTTTGTTGCCCAGGATTGTTTTGGCTATCCTGGGTTTTTTGCTTTTCCAAATGAAGTTGAGTATCATTCTTTCAAGGTCTTTGAAGAATTTTGTTGGGATTTTGATTGGCATTGCATTGAATCTGTAGATTGCTTTCGGGAGGATTGCCATTTTTACTATATTAATTCTGCCTACCCAAGAGCATGGGAGATCTTTCCATTTTTTGGTGTCTTCTTCAATTTCTTTCTTCAGAGATTTAAAGTTCTTGTCATACAAGTCTTCCACTTGTTTGGTTAGGTTACTCTGAGATATTTTATGCCATTTTTGGCTATTGTGAAGGGTGTTGATTCTCTGATTTCTCCCTCAGCCCTTTTATCATCTGTGTACAGGAGGGCTACTGATTTTTTTAAGTTAATCTTGTATCCTGCTACATTGCTGAATGTGTTTATGAGTTGTAGAAGTTCTTTGGTAGAATGTTTGGGATCACTTCTGTAAACTATCATATCATCAGCAAACAGTGAGAGTTTGACTTCTTTTCCAATTTTTATGCCCTTGATCTCCCTTTGGTGTCTTATTGCTCTAGCTAGGACCTTAAGCACTGTATTGAATAGGTATAGAGAGAGTGGACAACTTTGTCTTGTTGCTGATTTCAGTGGAATCGCTGGGAGTTTCTCTCCATTTAGTTTGATGTTGGCTGTTGACTTGCTGTATATCTTAATTATGTTTAGGTATGTTCCTTGTATCCCTGCTCTCTCCAAGACTTTTATCATGAAGGGATGTTGTATTTTGTCAAAATGCTTTTTCAGCATCTAATGAGATGATCGTGTGTTTTTTATTTTTCAGCTTGTTTATATGGTGGATTATGTTGACAGATTTTTGTATGTTGAACCATCCCTGCATCTGTGGGATGAAGCCGACTTGGTCATGGTGGATGATGGTTCTGATGTGTTCTTGGATTCGATTTGCTAGTATTTTATTTAGTATTTTTGCATCAATGTTCATGAGTGAGATTGGTCTGTAATTCTCTTTCTTAGTATTGTCTTCCTGTGGTTTGGGTATCAGGGTAATTGTAGCCTCATAAAAAGAGTTTGGCAATGTTCCCTCTGTTTCTATTATGTGGAATAATTTGAGGAGTTTTGGTATTAGTTCCTCTTTGAAAGTCTTGTAGAATTCTGAGCTGAAACAATCAGGTCCTGGGCTTTTTTTGTTTGGGAGATTTTTGATGACTGTTTCTATTTCTTCAGCAGTTATAGGTCTGTTTAATTTGCTTATCTGGTCTTGATTTAAATTTGGTAAGTGATATTTATCCAGAAAGTTGTCCATTTCCTTTAAGTTTTCCAATTTTGTGAAGTACAGGCTTTCAAAATATGACCTGATGATCCTCTGTATTTCCTCCATGTCTGTTGTTATGTCTCCCTTTTCATTTCTGATTTTGTTAATTTAGATATTCTCTCTCTGCCTTTTGGTTAGTTTGGATAAAGGTTTGTCTATTTTGTTGATTTTCTCGAAGAACCAACTCTTTGTCTCATTGATTCTTTATATTGTTTTCTTTGTTTCTATTTTTGTTGATTTCAGCTCTCAATTTGATTATTTCCTGCCATGTAGTTCTCTTAGGTGAGTTTGCTTCTTTTTGTTCTAAAGTTTTCAAGTGTTCTGTTAATTCACTAGTGTGGAATTTTCCCGGCTTCTTTATGTAGGCATTTAGTGCTAGGAACTTGCCTCTTAACACTGCTTTCATTGTGTCCCATAAATTTGGGTATGTTGTGTGGTCATTTTCATTGAATTTTAGGAAGTCTTTCATTTCCCCTCTTATTTCTTCCTTGACCAATTGATGATTCAGATGAGCATTGTTTAATTTCCATGTGTTTGTGAGTTTTCTGGAATTGGTATTGCTGTTGACTTCTACTTTTAAAGCATGTTGATCTGATAAGGTACATTGGGTTATTCCAATTTTTTTTGTATTTGTTGAGGTTTGTTTTGTTACCGATTATGTCTTCAATTTTTGAGAAGGTTCCATGAGGTGCAAGAAGAAGGTATATTCTTTTCTGTTTGAATGGAATATTCTATAGATGTCTGTTAGGTCCATTTGAGTCATAACATCTGTTAGTTCTCTTATCTCTGTTCATTTTTTATCTGATTGACCTGTCCAGTAGTGAGAGGGGAGTGTTGAAGTCTCCTACTATCAGTGTTTGGGGTTTAATATATGATTTAAGCTTTCAAAGTGTTTCTTTGACATATGAAGGTGCCCTTGTATTTGGAGCATAGATGTTCGGTATTGAAATTTCCTCTTGATTGATTTTCCCTTTGGCTAATATGAAATGTCCTTCTTTGTCTCTTTTGACTGATTTTAGCTTGAAGTTTATTTTGTTAGATATTAGGATAGCTACACCTGACAAGCTGCACTGTTAGCAGATCCAGGAGGACATGTTTAAAGTATAAACCATATCCCAAATAAAGAGGTGACCATAACTGGAAGAGGTATAAACGGCATCTTGGATTCTCAGATTAATGACCAGCCTTTATGAGTCTGCAGGCTGATAGAATGAATTGGGTATAGAATATAGATTAGAATTACATAAAATTGGGTATTAGAAAGCAGATTACAGAATGAATTGGGTAGAGGGAATTAGGGTGAGTTGACAGTCCAGCACTTAATTTTTCATTTATGACTATAACCCAAAGAATAACATACCAGACTAACACCCTTTCCCCAAGAAATTAATAATTCACTTACAAACCCCCACTCCATGACAAAACTCCAGGATGCAGTACAGCAGCTCCTTGTATTTTGCTGAAAGCACCAATGGGCATGTTTTAAGTGATGGTGGTGATTGTACAAAATCAACCCAGCATCCAAGTGTTACTGAGATGTTATCTGCACCTCCCTGACACTAGCCAGTGTATCTGCAACTGAAAAAGAAAATAGGTGCATGAGATTAAAATACTCTTCCGATAGCCATACAGTTATCTCCAAGGGACAAAATTACAGTAGGCTCGAGAAAAGCATACACAGACACAACACAAGTACCAACAATCTTACATCCAGTGTGTAGTTCACTGAAAAGCTGCCCATCTCAAATGAGTAAATTTGAGACAGTACAATATCAATTAAAAACAATGCACCCTATAAAACAGTTATTCAGTCCCAAGTTTTAGGAGATGTTAGCTGAGGCCATCTAGTTCATCTGTGTTTTTGTTTTTGCTTTATGGGGTTTTTTGTTTGGTTGGCTGGTTTTGGCTTTTTGTTTGTTTGGTTTTTGACAAGGTCTCATTATATAGCCCTAACTGACCTGTAGACCATGTAGACCAAGCCAGCTTCAACTCACAAAGATCTGTCTGCCTCTGCCTCCCAAGAGCTGGGATTAAAGAAGTGTGTCCAGCATTAACAATCACTGTTCTTTCTTTCTTTTGTTTGTTTGTTGTTTGTTTTGGGTTTTTTTTTTTTTTTAGAAACTTTGTTCTTGGTCCTAGAGATTAAACCCAAGGCCTCATACATGATAGGCAAGTATTCTACCATTGAGACTGACTCTTGCACGTCTATTGTGGTTCTTGTTTGTACTTCTTTTCGGTTGTTGTTTGTTGGTTTTGATTTTGATTTGGGTTTTGTTTTATCTGAGACAAGGTATTCCTGTTTTGTTTTGTTTTGTTCTGTTTTGTTTTGTTGAGACAGGGTCTCTCTATAGCTCTGGCTGTCCTGGAACTTGTTATGTAGACCAAGCTCAAACTCATGGAGATCCTCCTGCCACTTCCCAAGTGCTAGAATTATCTGACAACTTTTATTCTTAACAGAAATAATTACCGCATCTCCCTGTTACCCCTGAGAGACTGAACAGAGAGCCTGGCACTGTGCTTTCGCTGTAATCCTCTGGAGTTGTATCACTGCCCTGTTCTCCAGGCAACAAAATGAACATCCACCTTGTTTCCAGTTTACTGAAGCTCACACAGCTCTGAAGGTTTAAAGCTATTTAGGCTAAGAGGCACAGAAGAGGACCAATTAGACATTCTAAGGGGAAAAAGCTGCCCTGGCCCCGAGAAGGGCCGTGCTACAGCTACGATACTAGATGCCACTGCTTTCAAGCTTTTACCCTATAATCAACCCATATTGAAACCAGATTTCCGGGCGCTTCAGAGAGCTTTGTGATTTTCTGAAGCAGACATGCTTAGTATTTGAGAAGGTCAAACCCCCTGTGGTGCAGTGTTTTTAATAAAATCAGCTCAACAGAAATTAGAGACACACCAGCCAATTTCTAGGAAGCCTCTGAGCCATCCAAAATAAGAAGAGAAAGAACATAAAAGACACAATCATGTATGGATCAATTTCTTTCAAAAGGGGTAGGACTTAGGGGATAGATACAGAAACATGACAAACTTAGGCCCATTTGTGTCTGGTTTGAGCAAATTTCCACTTAGAAAGGAAAATTACTTTGGGGAGTGCTCTGTGTCGTTTTAAACGAGGGCTGTTCTGGGTAGCCTCAGCGTACGCGCACAGTGAACTAGTGAACCAATCATCACACTGGTCTTGGATCTCCGAAGCAGTTGGGCAGCCCCGCCTCCTGCTGTGAGTGCCCCACTCTCAGGAGAAGGAAGCCAGAAGCCAGTCTGCGCAGAGCGCCCAGTAACCCGAATAGCAGAAACGCCTGTGGTGCTTCTCATTGACAGGGCAAGCTGTGGAGAGGGACAACCAGTGAAGACAAATATAAACACAGGATTTGCTCTCAGGAAAAGGGGGGTTATGTCATGTGGCTAAAACTGGGTCCCCAGAAATGTCAGAGGGGTCATGAGTTCCTACCCCACAGAACAGATTGGGGTAGACTCATGAGTACCCCCCCAAAAAAAAAAACAGGAGGTAGGTCAGCAAACAGAAGCACAAGTCACTGTACTCAGCTTCCAGTGAGCTTTCCCACTGGGCAGGCAGACCCACGCCTTTCTGCAGGCCCACGTGCACAGACGCTCAAGACTTCAAGACTTCCTTCGTTGTTTTTTCCTAATGAGCTGCTGAGTTGCTAATTCACTCAACGTCCCTTGAAATTCATGAACTGGGACCGAATAGAGGAAAATGTGTCACCAATAGAAAAGATGACTACTTAACACAGCAGTTCTCAGCCTTCTGCCGCGCCCCTTTAATACAGTTCCTGTTGTGGGGACCCCACAACTATGAAATTATTTCACTGGTACTTCATTACTGTTATTTTGTTACTGCTATGAACCATAATGTAAATATCTGATATACGACCCTCAAAAGGTCAAGACCCACAGGTTGAGAAGCACTGATATAAAAAAAAAATCCCTGACCTAAGGCAGGCCTGGCAGTAAGGCACTTGAGAAACTGAGGCAGGATTGTCATTTGGTGTTCAGAGATCTTAGGTCAAAAATGGAAGTGCGTAGGGAGGGGGTTACTGAAACTGTGTGATAGACAGTGCGTGAGGTGCAGGGGAGGGGGTTACTGACACTGTGTGACATGACAGTGTACAAGGAGTGGGGGAGGGGTTACTGACACTGTGTGATACAACAGTGCACGAGGTGCAGGGGAGGGGGTTACTGACGCTGTGACGTGACAAAGGAAGAACAATGCACGAGGTGCACAAACCTCAGCCTTCAAGCAACAAAGTCACTGCAGCCTGTGCAAATATGAGGGTAAGGAAGGAAAACGCGCCACCTGCCCATTCTGGCCAACTCTCTTCCCTTGCTGGGTTTGAATGGTGAAGTTCAAGTCTTTGATCCCTTGAAATGACAAACATGGGGAATGAGGATGCACATAGAACCTGAGTATTTTCTGAAAGTATTGTCAGGTGTGTGGCAGGAAGAGCTGTCAGCCTCAGAAAGCATAAGGATGCTGCTGTTTATTGAGAGGGATTTATTTCAGGGCCTAGACTGCTGTGCTCATCGTCTACTGGCAGTAAAATAATCTAAAGAGAAACTGTCACAGCGGCCACGCCTTTAATCCTACCAGCACTTGGAAGGCAGAGACAGTGGATCTCTGTGAGTTGAAGGACAGCTTTGTCTACAAAGTGAGTTCCAGGAAAGTCAGGGCTATCTAGTGAGACTTTGTCCTAAGAAAATCTATGAAAAAATCTAGGTACTCATTTCTTTGCTAGTCATTTCTGCTCAGATTATCCCATGCACTTGGCACCTCTCTTAAAGAGTCTCAAATTATGCTCATCTTAAGTATTCTAGTGAAAGTATGCAAAAATACAAAGAAAAATCTCATCTTTAAATATGCAGGCACACAAAAGAATTGAGAAAAAAACTGGCAAATTCTCACATTAAAGATAACAAAGACCCATTTTAAGGGAAAGGCCCATAAACAAGGTAAAGCGAGTCTTACAGGAGGCAAATACTACTTTTCTGGCTAAAGATCATGTTCTGTCAAGTTCTATTTGGTTATATTAGTTAAATGGTCATTTTGAGGAGGAAACCTAATAGTTGTGCTATTAAAATGTCAATTTAATGACATTCACCACTGAAACCCTTCTTAAGGATTAAAAAGACGTTTAGAAACAGATACTGTAAGTATAATCATGTTTAAAGACCAGGAGCATTGCATAATAAAGTTTGGCTAATTTGGGAGACAAAATATTTAATTTGGTTCGAGACAAAATAAACTGTCAAAGTAGACAGTGGTTAACTTTACTAAAGACATTCTTGAGCTGGGGGAGGTGGACGTAGTGAAAGGTCCTTGCATAGTGGATGGGGCTGATAGAACATTCCTTTCGCTTTGGCAAGGTCCGAAACTCAAGTCCTATCTGGTCTGGCACAAATAAGTGAAGAATTCTTGAAGAGCTTGGGCTTGGGTTCTAGCTTAGTGGTAGAATGTGTGCTTAGCACAAACAAAAAAAGTTCTTAGATGAAAACTAAAAGCAGGATCATTAATGAAAACAACATAGGTGAGACTAGACAGGTCGTTACACAAAGACAATTACAGGTTTGTGTAAAATGAACAAGATCAAAATGAAGCCAAAACCTACCTTTGAGAAGTATGAGTAACTGATCTTCATTCATATAATGTAACACGTCCTCTCTTAACACTTCCAACCCAAACTTACTATCACAGTTGGTTGGTTTTCTGTTGTGCTAGGGAAAAATCAGACCCAGGGCCTCATGTAGACAAGCATTCTAGCATTGTGTTACACCCATCAGCCTCCCCACACCTCAATCTAAGTTTATAGTTTATGAAAGACACCACTAAATTTTCGGACAAAAATATATATATTTTAAAAAATCTTTACAATAAATGAAGATGTAGGAGCTTACAGAGAGCACACTATTTCGATCAGTCGCAGATCCCTGGGATACAAGGAACCCTGGGAAAGTGTGTGCAGAGTTCTCTTTGCTTTTTATAATTTTAAAGCAAATTAATCCATTTGACTGTATTTGAGTCTGTGCAAATAATCCTTCAGAAGAAATACCCAAGATTCTCTTTCAGAGGTCATTTTGTCTCTCCAAGATGACTAAGTGAGTTAGTTAGCTAGTCTCCAGATAAAAGTGCTCCTGTCCAGCAGAACTCAGAAGGCCTTCAAGGGTTCAGTTTATAGTTCAAATACGACTGTGTCATACGAATTCCAGCTTCCCATGACCGCTATACATGCCCCAGTGCACGAGGGACAGGATCTTCTCGTTACTGAGCTCTGCTTGCCTCATTTTGTCACAGGTCAGACAACAGTTCTCCTGCCCACTGACGGGCACCATGCACTCCAAGTCCAACTTGGCAACCTGCCCCTTCTTGGAATGGTGTCCATGAAAGCTGTAGTGCAAACGAGAGAGCATCTGCTGCCGCTGATCCTGCAGTCTCTTGTTCTCACTTCGGAGCATTCGCAAGGCCAACATAATGAGCAACACTAAGATCAGTCCGCCAGCGATGGGGACCGCTATCACAGCTGCGCGGAACCACAGTTCTTTGGAGGAAGTCAGCTCCTGCACCTTAGTGATGAGGTTTCTGCTACTGTCATGCTGGTACCGGTTTCCTTGTCCTAAGGGAGTACAGAGAAAATGGTCAAACAAACCAGGTGACCGCCTCCCTAGAAACAAGCATGAACAAAAACTACTTCTCATAAGAAAGCCATTTAAACAGCAACTTACCAAGCATTTCAAGAAATGACATGTTATAAAAGTATTCAAAGATGCTTACAAATGCATTTGTTTACAGGCTGTTATTACTTGAATGTAATGGTCTTTTAATGTCCTCAAAATGTTGAAATAACAGGCAAAGCCTATTATGCAGAGACATCTAATGCTCAGGCAGACATAAAAGCCACTCAGTTAGAGACGGTCTTTGCATCCAGCCACGCTCTCCCTCTGGTGTCTCTAATTACATTAACAACAAAATCAATGGCAGACATACAAAGTCGCTGCTGTCACAGGCCTAGAGATCAGGCAGGCCCTTGGGTCGGAACAGCTTGGACCTACCTGAGGCTTCGCTCTTGGGAGGAGAGAGGACGTCGTGCAGCCCTCGGTAATTGCACATGTCTTCATGACAGCATTCCAACGTGGGCATGGCGGGGCCAGAGTGGTTTTGGGCCTGCTTGGCTCGGCAGATGTCTGCTGTGCTTGCAAGTGAGTCCAAGCAGCCGTGAGTGAGTGGAGAATTGGTGTTCTGAGGGTCAAGAAGTCTGGAGAAGCAGGCGCTCAGCTCAGACTTACACATGTAACCCGTTGCCACACAGTGAGCGGCGTCACAGTAGCACCGGATCTCTCCTGAAAACAAAGAAACTACATAAGCACCCGTTGAACCCCGAACTCAAAGGCACTTATATGGCCACGGGGACAGAAATGCTCCCAAAACAGGCAGTATCCTAAATGGTAGGAATGAGCCCCAACAACAGATTTCTGATGAGTTAAGAGTAATGAAATATGCTATGGTTTGAAGGCAGAGTCTTTGCTATATTATCTTTTGTTATAAGGTAGACTCATGTTATTTATACATTCTTATGTTATACAACCACACAACATAAAAACATCAGGCTTTGGGGTTTTGTCTATATAAATATTTGATCGGAACTACTGAATTGTTTGGCATCCCAAAGGACTGAGCCAAGTTTTAAGAGCCTGAGCCGACACCTTATAAACTTATTAACTAGACACACAACAATCTAGAAACTGCACAGGTCAGGGGGTTTTCAAACTATGAAACTGGGCAGCTATCTGCAATCTCTCTAGAAAAGGCAAACTTTGCCTATAAAGATCCTTTCATGCAGAGGAGCTTTTAGTCCGAACATTGTAAAACAGGAACTAGGCAGTTTACAATTAGTGGTTTGCTTGCCAAAGTCAATTTCTTTCAGCCCAAATGGAAAGTCATAAAAGTGGGGGATGTAAAACTGCAAGGCTAACTTCACCTCCTCCTCCTCCTCCCCAGCTTTACATGCAATTTAACATGTGACCGAAAAGGGGAAACTGAAAATCCTCTGCTGCTTGAAGGAAAAATCCTTAAGGAAACCTCAAATTTTTCTCCAGGAAGTGATTAAAGTTTCCTATATAAAACTCATTTTGTGAGCTGCAAGGCTCTGCTAACATCCTGTCACAATGCAAGATTTCAGACTTGGATGTGGACCTGAAAGTTATCTATCACAAGAAACTGAGATGCCCAACGGGGTAGACGCCCATCACTGTTGGCTGCCACCTCTCGGGCTACTGTAAACCAAACTAATGCACACACCTCGTCCTAGGTCCCAATCGGAAGATCTGTCTAGTTACTGAAACCTCCACTCTGACATTCAACACAGAGAGCTGTGGCTTTTCCAAACCTCCCCCCAGCCTCACTCTCTTCCTCCGCCTTTCTGTGCATGCCTGAGTAAGGTGTCTCATTTAATTATCTGTCCAAATTCCAGGCCACCACATGGTGTGCTCGGTTTTCAGGCAGGCTGCTCACACTTCAGCTGTGAGAAAAGCCAGCCAGCCCAAACCTTGCTGCCCTGGCTGCGGGTCCAGGTCCCTCTCCTGCCTCCTCCACTTCAAGTAAGAACCTTAATTCTGCAGCAATCCCTTTCTGCTTTCTCCTCCTTCCAAGTTCAGCCTATTCTTTGCATAAGAGCACACCAGTCCTAGGTGATAATGACTACATGTCCCTGGTCTCACAAATTCTATACAGATTTGAAGTGAAATAAAACAGATTAAAAGTCTACTTTGAGCCTATTAGTCTCAGATTTGATGCAGAAAGGGAAAACCAAATACAAGTAAAATGCCACCCCAGTGTTTGAGAGCCTATTTAAAATACTATATTTTCAATGACCTAAAACAGTCTTAACAAAATTTTGACAGGTAACTGGGAAAGTTCTAAGACTTTAGAGAAAAATTGGAGCCACATTTCAACAAGGAGAATGGACTTTTGTATTACTGTATTAAAACTGTATTTCTGTCATTTCATAAAGGTTCTTCCTGTGGCATGCAAAGGCCAAGAGGGGACTGGTATTTTAAAACACTGAACAATGCTCTTCTGTTCGCCCTTTCTAGTTACTGTATGTAGTGATTAAACAAAAATGTCTGCTTCAGTCAAGATGGCTACAGCAGAGGCTGCTGGCTTCTTTTAAATAGAGCTTTTGAAGTCCACAGCAGTCAGAAATCTCTGATCCCCTAATTATATCATTATCAGGCACATAGTTTCGGTATCTGTGACTTCATGTCAGCCCCAGTCCCTCCCTGTTCTGCCTGCCTTTGATAGGGCCAGGAGGCTCCCCTCTGTAGGCTGCAAGGGCTGTTATTTAGAGCTAATTACACCCTTCCTTCCAAAATAAATAAATACTGTAGCACCTCATCCTTGCTGGGCTGGCTTATCCTTTAACCTCAGGCCTGCTACATGGCAATTAGAGAAAAGTGTGTTTGGGGGTGAGGGTCAGAGACTAAATAATGCTTCCCATTTAAAAAAAATGGGTTCGCAGAACAGGAGGCAGAGTCCTGGTGGGAGTGAGGGGAGCCTTGAAATCTAGGAGTTAAGAGAATTTCCATCTAAAAGGTGAGCCCTACTGGAAAGAAAAAAAAAACACTCTCCTTTTTCCAGCAGTGTCTCTAAAAATACAGAGTCGGAAAAGGGGTGGATGACAGCGCCTACTCCTCCCACTAGTTTAGAGCAGGGGACACACTCAGCAGCCACCTCAGACTCCTACATTCCCAGGGAGACCTCACACTCTTGGTCCACAGATAAGCGTACTCCGAGACATTCAGACACGCGAAGATACACAGATACACAGGACACTACCTAGCACTCACTCAGAAAAAAATCAGACGCGTGTTCTCAAGAACACAGACAAACCCAGCTCAGCAACAGACACCGGCAAACTTAAGGACACTGTTAAGACACACTCTCAGCCATCTAAAAACACACGGAGACACTTAGTGGCACTTTCACGGTCAGGCACCGAGTAAAACCAGAGACTCCCGTCCGGCCCAGCTGAGATTTGCGTTTTCTCGGGACCGTCCCGCTGGGACGTGAGCCCATCGGCATCCAGCCACCTCCTGGCCCCGAGGTCTGACAGGCCCGGGGCAGTGAGGAAAACCGGCGCAAAGACGCAGGCGGGAACCTCGCCGCAGTTCACGAAGCCCGACGGCCAGTCCCGCAGTCCCGGCGCTCAGTCCCCGCGGCACCCACCTTTAGTGAGCAGTACGGCCATGGCGCAGAGCTCCAGCTGCAGCCAGATGAAGATGTAGCTGGAGTGGCGATCCATTGACGCCCCGCGCCCCCGTCGCTCCGGGAGCCAGGCGCGGCTGCACTACGACCCCCGGGGCGCGCCGCGCACGAGCCCGGGCGCCGTCAGTGGCGGGGCGGGAGCCAGAGCATGGAGCGGGACCAAGACTTCCAAGGACACGTTCCCGGCCCCGTGCACTCCCCGGAGGTCTTCCCCTAGCCCCGCCACCCCGTGCACAAGCCACGAGCAGCGGACGCGCGCAGAACACACCGGCGGAGAGCAGCGACTGCACCGGCCAGGCAGCCCGCGTCCGCGCCGTAAATAGCGCCCGGCGCCGGGAGCCGTCCAAGCGTGGCTCCGCCCTATGCCCCACCTCCGCTCTCCGATTGGTCGATGCCTCCAGCCCCGCGGCCCGGCAGCAGGGGGCGGGGCCAGACGCGGGGTAAAGCCGACCTGCCTTCAGGCTAGCGCTGGCGCCAACGTCTAGCACTGCGGACCCGGCCGCAGCGCTCCCCCTAGCGGACATCTGCTAGTGCAGCCTCAGGGACGCCGCGGAGCCCCTCTTCTAGGTAGCCTTTGGGTTTCCTACGAGACCCTCCTGCTGCAGTCTCCTACCAGCTGCCCCCAGCACGTGGCTTCGCTTTTGTCTCACCTGAACCCTGCAAGAGACGCCACATTCTCAGTGGCCATGTACCGGAGTCCCACAAAGAGAGAAGCTACTCCCCTGCGGCCGAGCCCCGACCCCCCCCACGCCAGGGATAATGACCATGCCCCGGCCACCGAGTCCCGGAGTTCCACAGGGACAATGGCCATGCCCCGGCTTCCAGGCCCGGAAACCCTCAGGAACAGTGGCCGTACCCCGGCCACCCAGTCCCGGAGACCCCCCCAAGGACTTGGCCCGGCCCGGCCCGCCCGAGCTTGACCGAGGAGGAGTCGAGTGGGGAGCCAGGAAGGGGGCGGCCCGGAGTTGAAGTCGACTCTCTGCCGGCTCCCTGGCTCCCCGGGGCGCATCTGCCCCAAGCCGGCCGCCTTGTGATCAATAAAGCCCAGACAGACAGACTGTTGATCAGTAGGAGCCGCTGGGTTCTCCCGGGTAGACAGGGGACCGGGAGCCTGCTAGAGACACTTAACGAAAATTAGCAAATCCAAAAGCACCCGGCGCCAGCTAGACGACACTGGCCGAGACTCAATTAACCACCCCCCAAACAATCGCAGGCAAACACACCCGCTGACCTGATCAATATCAGTCCCACAGCGATCTCTTTCCTGAGATACTAAGTCATTTATTAGGGCTTGAGGGGCAGCCGCCCCAACGAACCTAAAATGGAATGGGATGCTGTTTGCTTGTCTGAAGAGGAAATGGACTTAAGGATTTTATTATCAGAGGGAATGTTCTTTTACGTACCCTCCCCCCAAGCAAAAGTAAACTATCTGCAAAATTCACTTTTAGGGTCAGCCAAGATTTACAACGAGGAAAGATAAAAGTCGGGTCATTTAGAATGGGAGGGCAGATGTGAAAACTAAGCTTGGAGGCTGGCCTCTAGCTCAGAGTCGCTGGCCTAGCACTTGAGGCCCTGGGTTCCATGCCAGCACAGCAAAGCAAACAAACACTTAAGGAGAAAATGTCTTATGGACTGAAAATCTAGGAGGAGCCTTCTAAACACCTAACGTAGTAAATTTGCTGGAAGTCTTCAGAGACATAGGAAGTTAATGAAGCTACCTTCAAAAAAAAAAAGTTTTGTGTACAAAAAGTAAATCCCATAATCTTATACTCTATTACTTTGCTAGGTCAAAATTTCATTTTAAACAGAGGGAGGGACGCTCATGCTTATAATCTTAGCACTTAGGAAGCTCTTGGGTGGCTAAAGCTGAAGAACTGGCAGGAGTTGGAGGCCAGCCACCAGTTATGTAGTGAGTTCCATATCAGCCTGGGCTACAAACTAGAACCTGACTCAAAAAAAATCAGATAAAATTTTACAAATTTAAATATAAAGAGGGAAGAAAATTGATTGTCAGATGTACCTATAATAACACGGTTTGGAAGGTGGAGGCAGGAGACTTGCAGTTTTAAGGACAGCCTTTACTACAATCAAAACCGTGTCTCAATACACACACACACACACACACGAAATGGGGATGGTGGTACAAGCTCAGCAGAGGTCTTCGGAGAAAACTAAACAGATAGGGCACACAGTTAAGCAGCAGGTCTTTCTGTAGGGACATCTGACAGCCCCACAAGAAGAGAATATCATCAGTATTTCCTGGCTATTCTTGACCATTAGAACTTCAAGGAGTTAATCTAAGGACCCTGTGAACCATATATTCAGGTAATGGCACACTCTTTTAACCTTAGAAAGTCAATCATTTGCTAAAAGGAATCTTTTCGAGCAGACTCATTTAGCCACTTCGAAGTTCCCACCAGTAGGCTAGACTCACACACAATGTCCAGAATCACAAAGGTTTGGACTTCGAGACAATGTGTCACAAGTCAAATAGTGGCCCAGAATTGTGTGCATGATATTATGGTGCAGCCTAAGAAGGCGAGCTGTCCAGGGATGATCTCCTGAAAGCAGTGACCTTGAGGTTGGCTCCTACTGAGGAAAAACTATTGGAGGAAGATCAGTTCAAGTACAGAGGACCACAGAAATTTAAGGATGAAATGAGTTCATTGTGGAGGAAGACAGGGGTGGTAAAGGAAGGATGGGTAGATGGAATTGCTGGCAATTCTTTGTGTCTGGGACATAAAATATGGAGCAAGGAACAGACTAAAACCTACTAAGAACTACTTCTATTTACCTTTGTTGCAGATAAATACTTCATCAATTGAAGACAATCTAAGGAAGTGTGTAAGTGAACACCAGATTGTAGTAGACACTTCCTGTGTTCCAGTTTGTTTCAGTTAACACTTTCACACTGGGAGGGACAGCAGGACCAGGCTAGGAGACACTGCCTTCTTGCAATGGCCAGTCACACAACCTGCAACCTAATTAGGTTTTTTTCTCTGATCAGAGATGCTGGCCAAGCTCCGGAGACTATTTCAAGAAAGATATATAAAAGTAGAGACGAGGGGGACAGCTGGAGTCTGCCTGCCTGCGGAGAAAGAGCAAATGAGGGGGATGTGCCCATAAGCTAAGATTTAAATCCCAATGGGTTATCAATCACTTGTCTCGTGTGTGTGTGTGTGTGTGTGTGTGTGTGTGTGTGTGTGTGTGTGTGTGAGAGAGAGAGAGAGACAGAGACAGAGACAGAGAGAGAGAGAGAGAGAGAGAGAGAACTGGTGAGCTAATGTGCCATAAGGCAACTACAGATGTCAGTTTTTACTTTCCATCACGTTTGATGTGTGCTCTGGCTTGGTCAGTGTTGGCCGGTCTTTGAGTTTCTTAGGAGTCTCCTCATGTGGGAGTTGAGAGCATAGGAGGCCAAAGGAGGAGGGTTCTAGTCCTTTAGTCAGATAACATGTTCGCTACCACACCTGGTTTTTCTGTGGCTCTGGGCACAGATCTTAAAAACGCTCTCTCTTGTGTGTCAAGCACCTTACCTCCTGAACTATCTTTACTAAGCACTAAACCTGTCTTTACCCTTTGACCTTAATGTTAACTCAGGACTCTTGTTGTTGAAACAGAATCTCATGTAGCTCAGGCTGGCCCTGGACTTGCTATGCAGTCAAGGATATCCTTGAACTCATAATTCTCTTGACTCCACCTCTGAAGTGCAGAGATTACATTCATGACTCATCAAGTCTAAAAAACTCAAGAGTGTTAGAAGTCCCTCCATCCCCCATCCCTCCCCTCTTCCTTCATTTTATAAAGCATGGAATTGTCCTATTCCCCAGGCTGGCCTTGAACTAAAGCCCTCTCTCCTCAGCCTCCTAAGCACTAGGATTAGAGGTATGCACTACCACGGCCTGCTTTAAAAAACACTTATTTTATCTTTCAATTTCTGTGATGTGAGGATCAAACTGCTTTGCTCACGCTAAGCAGCTGCCCTTCCTCTGAGCTTCACCCCCAGTCCATAAAACTCTCTTCCATTTGCACTTCTTTCATGGCACATCAAAGGACCCCTCCAAAACACTTGCATTTATCAGATTGCTATTTGCCTTTTAGCATTACATATTTGTTAATATTATTAATATCTACATTTTAAAGTTTACATTTATATATTGGTTCAAATATAATTCAGAATAAGAACTTGTGATTCATTCCTCAGACCATAACTTCAACTCTTTTATCTTTATTGCTATGGTCAAACTTCTTAAGTGTCTAAAAATTAGTTTTAAGAGAAACAAGCTTGTACTTCAGTGGGCTTTTTAACTGCATGAATGGGAGTGTTTGAATCAATGAGGAAAATCAAAATTGGGTTAGAGATAATATGTCAATCAACAGTCAAGAGTATAGACAACAATTTTAATTCAATTTAAGATGTTTAAGGAAAATTGCTTCTCTACAGAAGTTTGTGCTCTGCACAGGACTCACTAAGTATTTTTCTACGTTCAGCTTCCTCCTTCACATGCAAACAGCTAAGGGGGTGGCAGCCTACAGATGGAGCTCACTGCTTCCCTCATGCAAACAGCTACGGGGGTGCAGAGATGGAGCCCACCGCTTCCCTCACGCAAACAGCTACGGGGGTGTAGAGATGGAGCCCACCGCTTCCCACACGCAAACAGCTACGGGGGTGTAGAGGTGGAGCCCACCGCTTCCTCTGTTATATAGTTGTCTGCCCACTAACAATCCACTTTGAATTCCCAAAAGTAGCTTGCATTTAAAAAAAAATCTCTTTCAGTAAAAATAAGGAGTTCAGATCTGAAAATTGCTTTCAGGAGACTAAGGTCAAAGGTAAGAGATTAGTTCAGATGAAGGAACAGTTATGAGGTTAGGGGATTTTAGCTGTCTGTTTCATTTGGGGTTTTCATTTTTCTTCCATTATGGAAAAAGAGATAAAGGGGCAGACGCCCGCAGAAGGCTGGTTGCAAAGTCTGGGTGGTAATATGATAAGACATAGAAAGAAAGTCAGAGACTGAAACTCAATTTACATTCCAGTGTGTTCTTACAGGATCAAGAAATGCTTGGGGGTCTTACAAAAGTGAGTCATTACTGCGTTAAGGGTTTTTTTTTTTTTAAGTAAATAACCAAACAAGACAGATTATTACATTTGTGGTCCAATGAAATCTTCCCTGAAGATCACTGGGAACCCGGCAATGTGCATTATTCCGTCAAACAGTATTGACTGTACTCTGAGTCCTCCTTAGTCTCCACACATGCCTGTGTTCTCTTGGGTTATAGAAAGTTTGCCTCCCATCCACCAACCAAGATAAAGACCTCTCAGAAAGTATCCAGTGGCCAGATGGCTTGACCTACCTGATGTCAAATAATGAATTCAAATCTGTTTTTGTTTAAAAGGCTGAATCAATGCCTTGCAGTTGAGAAATCACCTTGAATCATTTCTAATCAATGGAGAACTACCATGGACCTATCTATTCCATCCCTTTAGTGGGTAACGCTTTATTTTTTTTTAGGATTAAAATTTATTTATGTCTAAGCCGTTGAAATCTGAGAACTTTGATATTTTCATGAGATAGCCAAGCTAACATCAGATGAAAATGACATTATTTCCTTTTGCTCACTCAGCAGCCTCTTCAGGCAGTCTTTGATGGCCCCATCCAACTTCTTCCAAGCCTTTATCCTATAAGCTGGAATCTCACTGACTTGAGAAATTGAGGCCTTTTGCAGTGGAACTTTGCAAATCTATTTGCCATCACATTTTTTGTGACTGCTATTGTGTTTTACACAATATGTTTTAGATTATTTTTTTAATTGGTGGGCAAAATTGCATATATTCATGGTATGTAGCGTAATAGTTTAAAGTATATATATTCTGGAATAGCTAATTCTAGCTAATTAACAAACGGATAACCTCACATAGTTATCATTTTCGTGATGACAGCACTTAATTTCTACTGTCTGCATTTGTAATGACTACAATGTATTGTTATAGCTGCCACACTATACAATCTATTTCTTCACCTTGTTTATCCTATCGACTTTTGCATCCTTTGATCAAGACCTCCCAGCTTCCCTTCCTTGCAGCCATTCCAGTCTGTGGCAGACATGGTTCTACTTTTAATTTTTTTCATTACATTATATTTATTTATGTGTGGAGGTCAGAGGACAACTGATGATTTTCTCCTTTTACATTGTGGTTCCTGGGAATTTAATTCAAGCCATCAGACATGGAGCCATCTTGCCAACGCCTCTGTTCTATATTTCTTACCAGACTGATGTTTTTGTAATACTCATATGAGTCAATTAGTACTTGTCGTTTTACATCTGGCTTATTTTGTTTAACATCTGTGTTACCATAAGAATATATATAATAGCTTCTTCGCTAATCCACTGATGAACACTTGGGCTACAATACACATGGGGTATAGATCTCTCTTTGCAGAGAGAAATTGCTTTGATTTCATATTCTTTGTGTGTGCATTGGGGTTTTAGAGAATACAGGGGCAATTTTTGTTTTTATTATTTTTAATAATATTACATTATTAAATATGGGTGCATATGAGTAAAAGTACCCAGAGAGGACAGAGGTGTCAGACAGCCTGGAGCTGCTGTCACAGCGATTGTGAGCCACTGATGTAGGCACTGGGACTCAAACTCAGAGCCTTTCCTCTGAAAAAGCAGTACATGCTCTATATCGCTGAGTTTCCTTTCCAAGCCAAAAATCTTTCTTGGGGGGGGGAGCGGGCAGGTCTTACTACATACTTCAGGCTGGCTTTTTTTTTTCTCTTTTTTTATTGTTTTCTTTATTTTTATTTTGTTGATTTCAGCTCTCAGTTTGATTATTTCCTGACGTCTAGTTCTCTTAGGTGAGTTTGCTTCTTTTTGTTCTAAAGTTTTCAAATGTTCTGTTAATTCACTAGTGTGGGATTTTTCCTGCTTATTTATGTAGGCATTTAGTGCTATGAACTTGCCTCTTAACACTGCTTTCATTGTGTCCCATAAATTTGGGTATGTTGTGTGGTCATTTTCATTGAATTTTAGGAAGTCTTTCATTTCCCCTCTTATTTCTTCCTTGACCCGTTGATGATTCAGATGAGCACTGTTTAATTTCCATGTTTGTGGAGTTTCTGGAATTGGTATTGCTGTTGATTCTACTTTTAAAGCATGTTGATCTGATAAGGTACATTGGGTTATTCCAATTTTTTTGTATTTGTTGAGGTTTGTTTTGTTACCAAGTATGTGGTCAATTTTTGAGAAGGTTCCATGAGGTGCTGAGAAGAAGGTATATTCTTTTCTGTTTGGATGGAATATTCTATAGATGTCTGTTAGGTCCATTTGAGTCATAACATTTGTTAGTTCTCTTATTTCTCTGTTCATTTTTTGTCTGATTGACCTGTCCAGTAGTGAGAGGGGAGTGTTGAAGTCTCCCACTATTAGTGTGTGGGGTTTAATATATGATTTAAGCTTTCGAAGTGTTTTTTTTTTGTTTTGTTTTGATTTTTTTCTTTATTTTTTATTTATTTTTTTCATGATATTTATTGAGCTCTACAATTTTCTCTGCTCCCCTCCCTGCCTCTCCCCTCCCTCCTTCAACCCTCTCCCATAGTCCCTTTGCTCCCAATTTACTTAGGAGATCTTGTCTTTTTATACTTTCTACTTCCCATGTAGATTAGATCTATGTAAGTCTCTCTTAGTGTCCATATTGTTGTCTAGGTTCTTTGGGATTGTGGTTTGTAGGCTGGTTTTCTTTGCTTTATGTTTAAAAACCACCTATGAGTGAGTACATGTGATAATTGTCTTTCTGGGTCTGGGTTACCTCACTCAAAATAATGCTTTCTACTTCCATCCATTTTCCTGCAAAATTCAAGCTGTCGCTGTTTTTTTCTGCTGTGTAGTACTCCATTGTGTAAATGTACCACATTTTTTTTTATCCATTCTTCAATCAAGGGGCATTTAGGTTGTTTCCAGGTTCTGGCTATGACAAACAAAGCTACTATGAACATAGTTGAGCACATGTCCTTGTGGCACGATTGAGTATCCTTTGGATATATACCCAAAAGTGGTATTACTGGTTCTTGAGGAAGGTTGTTTCCTAATTTTCTGAGAAATCGCCACACTGACATCCAAAGGGGTTGTACCAGCTTGCATTCCCACCAGCAATGCAGCAGTGTTCCCTTTTCCCCACAACCTCTCCAGCATAAGTTGTCATCAGTGTTTTTGATCTTGGCTATTCTTAGAGGTGTAAGATGGAATCTCAGAGTTGTTTTGATTTGCATTTCTCTGATGACTAAGGATATTGAACATTTCCTTAAGAGTCTTTCAGCCATTTTAGATTCCTCTGTTAAGAGTTCTCTGTTTAGGTCTGTACTCCATTTTTTATTGGATTACATGATCTTTTGATGTCCAATTTCTTGAGTTCTTTGTATATTTTGGAGATCAGACCTCTGTCTGATGTGGGGTTAGTGAAGATCTTTCCCATTCTGTAGGCTGTCATTTTGTCTTGTTGACCATGTCCTTTGCTTTACAGAAGCTTTTCAGTTTCAGGAGGTCCCATTTATTAATTGTTTCTCTCAATGTCTGTGCTTCTGGGGTTCTATTTAGGAAGTGGTTCCCTGTGTACTTCAAGTTCAAGTTCACGTTCAAGTGTACTTCCCACTTTCTCTTCTATAAGGTTCAGTGTGGCTGGCTTTATATTGAGGTCTTTGATCCATTTGGACTTGAGTTTTGTACGTGGTGATAAATAGGGGTCTATTTTCATTCTTCTCCATGTTGATATTCAGTTATGCCAGCACCACTTGTTGAATATGCTTTCTTTTTTCCATTTGATATTTTTTTGCGTCTTTATCAAATATCAGGTGTTCGAAGATGTGTGGATTGATATCCAGGTCTTCTATTTGGTTCCATTGATCCTCCTGTCTGTTCTTATGCCAGTACCAAGCTGTTTTCAGTACTATAGCTCTGTAGTAGAGTTTGAAGTCAGGGATTGTGATCTGGCTGGCTTTTACCAGACTGGTCTTGAATCCATGAAATCTGCCTGTCTCTGCTTCCCAAGTGCAGGAATTATCAGTGTGCACCAACACACCCTGCCTCCAGCAACACATTTTTAATACTTTGAGGAACTTCAATGATGCTGTCCTCCATAGTGATGCTCACTGATCTTCCCACCAACCATGAACGGGGAAACTTGCTCTATCCACATGTTAGCCAATGCTTGATGTCCTTTATTCTTTCACGGTTTTTAATTGTGCTTCCCTGATTGGTGATGTGGAGCCAGCCTTCATTATGCCCGTTGGTCATTTGTTTGTCTTTCTTTTCTGTTTTAGGCTGGAATATCACAACGTTGACTAGTTGGCCTTAAACTTTTGAGCACAAATGATCTTCTTGCATCAGCCTCCCAAGTAGCAGGGATGACAGGTGCACACTGCCATGCTCAACTAGAATGTTTTCTTTTCAGAAATGAACCATTTTAAGACCATCACATAATAATCTCTGAGAAGCTAACCAACGATAAAGTATCATCTTACTTTATCATCTACAAAGTATCATCATGCACATTAAACTCTGATGTGCCAGACAAAGGAGCATATCTTCAAATGGTGCATCTCTTTTCCTTTTTTTGATTTTTTGAGACAGAGTTTTTTTGTGTAGTCCTGGCTGTCCTTGAACTCAATCTGTAGACCAAGCTAGCCTCGAACTCACAGAGATCAGCCTCCTTCTGCTTCCCAACTACTGGAATTTAAGGCATGCATCACCACAGCCCAGCTTGTGTATACAAGTTTATCATTTAAGTGTATGCCATAGTTTAATATATAATAAATAATAAGTAAATAAATAATGTAACCAGGTGATGATGCAGAACTTTCTAGAGTCCAGGGCCACTTTGGACTTGTGGCCTATCTGCACTAACAGCAAACTCCAAGGCCCTGTCTTTTTAGTTGGTTAGGGTAACTAAAAGTGTTTTTTGTCTGTTTTTTGAGACAGATGAGTATTTGGAGAGAAACTCTCCCTGCATTTTCCCACAGGTGCAGTGTGGGTTTGTGGGATGCTGGGAGGGTGAGGTGCCTGCATGTCAGTGAGCAGATGCACTGCCTGCTGGCCTATGTATAACACAAGAGCAAAATGCACCAACTTTCCAGTCACTTGTCTCTTCAGGGTTCCATCATTTGTGTCCTGCCCTGTACCACTTAGCCAGATCTCATAAACGCTCAGGAGTATAAAAGACTTCTCTGAAGAAGTCCACACAGTTACCCAACTTCCTTTTCATTTGGCTCTTCAAAGAGATTATAAAGCCCTTCATGATAAGCAAACATTTCTATCCGGCTGGAACTCAGCTCATTGGTAGAGCACTTGCCTCATACAAAACATGCCCCCCCAGTTCGATGCTTAGCAGCCCCCCCCCACTCACACATATTTCTGCCTCCTTTCTGTTCCTGTTGATGTTTCCACACTGTAGTCCTGCATACATTTTGCTTTGAATGAATTACTATTGGTGGCAGAATTTTGAACAGAATAGACGTAACTTTGTAAATGGAGATACAAAGCTGTACCTGCTCCTTCAACTAGGTGTGGTGTCGGGGAGGGTGCAAAGCAAATGTGCCTCAGATTCCTCTCCCATTAAATGAGGAGACTAACAGCAGTAGGCAGTCATGCCCAATCCCGCCGCCCTGCAATTCCCAACAGTGCAGATTCAGATACTAGTGTAGTTATATTATCTGCAAAATCCCATAGAAAGTGAAGGATATTTTCCTAGAAACAAAGTCTTTGCTCAAAGCAATGTCTAAACATCTGAATGCATTTATGATGGCTTGGGGACTGCACAGATGGGTTTAGAATATTCTCCTCCCTTGAGCTGAAGATTTGAAGTGTGAACAATACCACTGCCAATCCAGCCTCCAGCTGTGACAGTGTGATGGTATCTCTAAAGGGCATGAGTCTTGCCAAGGAAGATTTGCTTCCACAGCTGGTAGCAGTCCAAGAATCAGGCAAGACAAATTGGTCAGCTAACTTACCATTATGCAAGAAGCTTAGCTCTTCACAGGCATCTGTAATTCATGCCTCTAAACTGGGAAACCCATGAAGGATCTCCCACCTGTAGCAGGGAGCCTTTGGAACACCCACATCCCATTCTATGACTTTTTTTCTTTTTAAAGTAGTCTTGTGTTGCTTATTCACTATCAGAGCATTACACAATAAAGTCACAATTAACTAAGAACATACTTGCATGAACATGTCCTATATTTTTTTCTTTCTGAAAAAAATTTGTGGTCTCATGTAGCCCAGGCTGGCCAGAACTCAATATGTAGCCAAAAATGATGACCATGAACTTCTCTCTTACCTGCCTCCACATCCAAGTGGAGGTTATAGGCTTGTGTTGTTTTACATGGTGTTGAGATCAAAGCCCCCAACATGCTAGACAAGTCCTCTACTGTCTGGACTCCATCCCCAGCGTCCAGTCATTAAAACTATTGAAGAGAGTCATGCCCTCAAATTGCTTATAATCCACCTGCCTTATCTTAAGGGGCTGCCAATTTTATTATATTTTAAAATTCTTAGCTATTGTTATTATTTGATGCCTTGGGATGATCAAACTCAGGGCATCTCACAGACTAGGAAGCCTTCTACCACTGAGCTGTGCTGCCAGCCCCAGACTGCCTAGGGAGTGAGCACATGATATTCTTTTTTTCTTAACCTTCAGTCATGAGGGCTAAATATCCAGTTTTTCCTGGAACTAACCCTTCTAAGTGCAAGCAACACTGGGAGAAAGATCTGTGGTTTGAGATATTATCAGAGGTCATGGGTAAAGGGGACAACCAAAGCATTTTCAGATTTCCAATCTTTCCATCATGCAGTCAGAGTCCAGCTCCAGCCAGGATATAGAGGAGGAAATAAAGGTTTGGAAGAGTTAAGAGGGTGATGAGATGGCTCAGCGGTTAAGAGCATTGACTGCTCTTCCAGAGGACCCGGGTTCAATTCCCAGCACACACATGGCAGCTCACAACTGTCTTGAAAATCCAGTTCCGGGGGATCTGAAAATAAAGTTAAATAAATCATAAAAAATATTTAAAAAAAAAACAAAGAGAGAGAATTGACCCCAAGTCTCTGTCTCTGTCTCTCTCTGTCTCTGTCTCTCTCTCTCTGTGTGTCTGTGTCTCATTCTGTGTGTGTCTCTCAACTGGTTTCTGTATTGGAATACAAGAAAGGAATTGTAGATACTAATTGTAAAATAAATGCTTACGTGGTGTACCTCTAAGTTTTCATTGAAAATGCAAAAAGTAGCAGCCACAGCGTGTTTAATCCAGTCACCACCCGATTACAGACAAACAGACCCCACCATATCCAAGAAGACGATGGGGCCAGCGAGCTGGGAGACAGATGCTCAAACCTCCAGCAGTGAGCAAGGAAGTGAGGGACTGAGACGTGGCCAGCTCCCTGGGGGGAATGCGCGCTCTGGAGAGCACCAATTATCATAATTGAAGGTAATGGTGCCGAGGCGCCAAGGAGCGCCGCTCTGTTTTACTTCACTCAACCCGACCCAGACGCCGGGCTCGGCTCCTCCCCGGCCGAGCACTTGCCCTCGGGGACTTTTCGGGCTCGGTCCCACCTCGGCTGCGGCTGCGACGCCCAGACCCAGTCGCCCTCAAGTTCAGGTGCACACCTCCCGCCGCGCTGGCCAGTCCTCCCGCCCGCCCAGCTGCCCGGCTGCCTCTCTACCCACTAAAAGAGCGAATAATCCAGATAGAACTAGGACAGATGTTTCCCAACTCATTCAAGAATTTAAGCCATCCCTATCCAGAACTTATAAAAACAAACAAACAAAAACCAAGCAAACAAAAGCCAAGGGAACAGCATTTTGGTCCCAAATGGTACCGATTCCCAGCCCTTCCCCTCCTGAATCTGAGAGAGCTGACAACTTTTGACTTGGAAGCTGTGGTTCAGCTTTACGCACTCCCCACAGGTTTCCCTCACCACTTAACTCAGAGATTCACAGTGGGGAACAAACACAGGGTCTCACACAGGCTAGGCTAACCCTGTACCGTGAGCTACACTTCCAAACCTAAGGGATTTGAGAAGAGGTTTCAAAAACAGCTCAGAAACGCAGGGTGAGAGTGTGGTGGGCACGGACAGCTCTATTGAACCTTTGTTTTCCTCCAAGATGGAATACCTGAAATTTCAATTTCAAGGAGTCTGAAGAGACAGAACAGCCATTTTCCTGGCATTCTGAGTTCAGAGGGGAGCAGAGTGAGGTGTATTTGTTTTGTTTTTACCAGTTTATTATTATTATTATTACTTGCTTAAACGATTGATTGGTTGTTTGGTTGATTGGTTGGTTGACTGATTTCTAATTACAAAAGTAACACATCGCTGTAGGCAACTTGGAAAATTCAAACAAATAAATACGAGAACTCTTTCTCCAGTAGGGCACAAGCCGCAGTTCCGGGGACCCATTAATCACGGTAAGAAAGTGGCAGGATGGCGGGGTGGGGCAGTGTTAGCTTGGAGCTCAGCTACAGACACACCTGAGACTTTAGGCAAACATCACAACCCTCTCTAGACTTCTGCCTGTCTTTGTGGGGAAGTGTGAGGGTGTGTGTTTTGCCTGCATGTGTACGTACACTATGTGTGTGCCTGGCGCCCGCAAAGGCCAAAAGGGAATGCTGGATGCCCTAGAACCAGAGTTACAGAGGGTTGTGACTAGGAAACAGAGGTTGGGATCCAGGCGTGGAGAGCTGGGCCTTTGGAAGAACAGCCAGTGCTCCTGACTGGCTCAGAGACAGTCCTCCAGCCAGTCCTCTGATGGCCCGGGCTCTACCCACTGGACCCACACAGAAGGAGAACAAAACAAACTCTTGAAACTTGTTCTCTGGGTTCCGCACAACTGTGGTGTGCACCCACCCACCCATGCACATATAGGAAATAAATTAAAATGTAATTTTTAGAAGATCTTTGAGAAAATAGAGTAATCAATTTGGTAACAACACACAGGAAGGAAATGCCTTCAGGAAAAGAAAGAAGTTATTTATGTACTGTAAGGGGCACAACCAGGGGGTACCAGGTAAGAGGACTTAGGTGGGCCTAAAGTAAAGAAGACGGTGGGATGTGGTCAGTGTACATTACATAATTCAATGAAAATGTCCTTGTGCAACACAATATCACGTACAACGAATATGCACAATGGAGACAGAAGAAAAGAAAGAACTTCCCAGAAATTAGTGCTGTCCAAGTAGAGAGGTAGCCTGAGAGGCTAGAACTCCCAAGTGACCAGTAAGTCCAGGGAAGGACACACAGAGTAATTATAACTTTTCAAATCTCTTTCAACATCATGGTGCAGTGATTACAGCTACAGCATCTAGTAATCATTTCTTTTACTATAGACGACAGTGCTGTGTCATTTTCTGAACACGAACAGTGTTGGGCGGGAAATTCATCAAAGGTGGAAGAACCAAGTGTCACTCCCCTGAGCTACTCAAGATCAGACATGGCAGCTGTGCTGGAGAACAGGGTAGTTTTCCACTCAGAAAGGACCGTGCAATCTGTGGCTGAGGCTGTTAAGGGACACCCCAGTGTCTAACCCACAAAGAAAGCATGCAAGGGCCTTTCCCAGACTGTGGCCACACCCTTACTGTCATAAGTAGAGCTCATTGGTGTCTAATGACAGGCAGGGCTACGGAGAGCCTATATGTTGCCTTTAGACTGCCGAGATCCAGGATCTCAAGTAAACTTGGAGACACTCTGGAAATTGATGTGGAGTCTCCAAACCTATATTGCGTGAGGCATGTGCACACTTGTCCACGACCCCAGACATCCACCCTTTTCTGCGTTAACTATGGAAATACTGACAAATTCTGCTTGGCAGGTTCTGCCTCCCTTCCTCCTGAGTTATTTCACACGCAGAATTCCAGACAAAAACAGCAGCAGAAGAAGACAATCTAGTGGGTTTGTTTTATTTTATTCCAGTGCCAGGGATGGAACCCAGGGCCCTGGGCATGTGGACAGGAGTTTTACACTGAGTCCTGCCCCCAGACCACTTTGCTTCTCGATAACACCCTATTCTTTGATGAGAACACTGAGAGGCCACCAGAACCAGACCTCCAGAGGCAGGAACAGAATAACTGTAGCAAACAGTCTAGCGGCTTTTATCTCCTGAAAACACTGTCTGCCACTGCCCCTTCCACCGCTTTTGGGACAAAACCAGCAGCTCTGGCAACAGGGGTTTTATGTCAGGTCATCTGATCCTCTTTTGTTACATCTCTGAATTCTTACCAGTCCATAATTCAAACTGGGTGTGTGAACCTGTAGTTCCAGCACTTGGGAGACAGAAGCAGGAGGACCATGAGTTTAAAACCAGACTGGATTTACATAGATAGACCATATCACAAGAAAACCAAAGCAAACACTGGGGGGCACCTATCAATTTATTTAAAATAAAGTGTTTATTCTCTGAAGAATAATCATACCCCAAACTCCCTACAAGGTTGTTAACTACCACCTGCTAACAATCAGTCAAGATCTGGGTGTGCTGAGGGACAGCTTTGATCCCCATTACTCTGGGAGCTGGGGCAGGAGGATTGCTTGAGCCTGAGTTAAAGGCTGGCTGGGGCTACAGAGCAAACCCCTGAGCCTTGGCATAGTAACCATTCTTTCTTAAGTCGACACAGGGACATTGGCATTTGTTACCACTTTTATTTCCAAGGAACAAAATGATTACAAACCCTCTGTCTCTCAGGGCAGGCATCTTCCCAATCAGATGTCTTACAACAGATCTCTATCTCCCTCTTGTGGTGACAGGGAAGCTGTGCCCAGCTAGAAAACCAGAGCCACTGCTGTTGATGGAGCTTTCGTTGGATGACGGCAGTGAAAGAAGAGCCCCTGCCACCAGTTTTCAGAGCTTCAGAGAATAGCAATCGAATTTCGGTGTATGCATCAGGAGGAGAAAACATTTCTTCTTCGTAGGCTACAAATGACAGCATAAATAAAATGAAATGAAATCACAAATAAAACGCCCTTCCAAATGCATGATGGTCAAAATACAATAATGGACCCAGGAATAGACTCTGCACAGCCCTAGCCACATAACTGTCAAAGTGTATTTATTAAAATACACTTTGGAAATAAGAAAGCCTCATCAACAAATGGTGCTGGGGAAACTGGATTCCCACATGTAGAAAAGAATGAAACTAGATCCCTACCACAGTGGATCAAAGACCTAAACTGAAGTCTTGGAACTTCCAGAGGAAAACAATTTAAGTTACAGGCATAGTAGCATCTACCCCATCTGGGTCCTGCTGGAGCTCGGGAAGGGAAGGGTCCTGTGGAACGATACCCACAAGACCTCCAAGACACAGATACCCCAGAAGAGCCCCGGTGAAGATCCAGTGAGGATGGTGTACCAAAACCCGGAGGCCTTGAAGCGGAGCAATAACTCAGTCAAGCTGATGGGTGGAAGGGGTACATTATAGGACACACTGAAGCCTCCAGCGCCACCAGGATGGATGAAGAGGTGATGGAGAGGTAGGAGGGAAGGAGAAGCAGAGATTTTTCTGGTCTGGGGTGTGGTTTCTTGTTCTGTTATGGTTTATTGGGGGGTTCTATTTGATTGGTTGGGTTTTGTTGTTACTGTTCTTGCTTTTGTTTGCTTGCTTGCTTACTTTGTTTTGTTTTATTTTGGGGAGGATGCAACAGGGATATGGGAGGAATATGTGGGAACCGGGAGGTGAACAGAATTGGGGTGCATGATGTGAAATCCCCAAAGATTCCATAAAGAAGTTTTAAAAAATATGGCCCACTGTGTTCATGTGACATGGAAATAAAGTGAACAGTTCATATTATGAAACTGTCTGTTGAGTTGTACAATTGGTTACAAATAAATAAATATGAAAACAAGCAAACAAGTGAAAAGGAAGCGGGAATAGGCAGAGAAGCCCAGAAGCATAGGAGATAATCCCAGGATAAAGTGGCAGCCAACTCTGTGTTGCGGGAGGGGGCTGGTATTTAAGCTACACAAAGAAATACAAAACTTAAACACCAAATAAATGAGTTTTATAATCAGTCAATGAATTGTGCAGACAGTTCTCAAAAGAAGAAATGAAATGGCCAATAAATGTTTGAAAAGTTGTCCAACATTCTGAGTCCTCGGAACAGAGCAAATCCCAGCTGCTCTGATGGTTCCTCTTGCCCCAGTCAGAAAGGCAGTCATCAGGATAACAGGTCGCTACTGTGCTGGTGAGGGTGCGGGTAAGGTTTGCCCACTGCCTGCATGCAGGGACCTGCAGAAATGTGAGTTACAGGTAGTTGTGAGCCACTGGATGGGTACTTGGAACTGAACCCAGGCCCTCTGCAAGAGCAGCGAGTATTCCTAACTGCTGAGACATCTCCAGCATCCTCCCCTTTTTAATGCTCATAGTGGGCATGATGGGCATAAACTAACTGCGCCAAAGTCTGAGTGTGTTCACTGACTCTGTAACTGCGCTGACCGACTCCAGCTTACAAAGCACAGAAACATGAGACCTCCACATACACTGAACAGAGGTCCTCTCCTTTCTGCGCAATACGAGAAGATGGGTAACCAACTAAGCATAATTATGCTGCATGGGCATGAAAGCCTGGCTCAGACTCACAGGAAAATCCAGCCTCCAAATTGGCAGTAGTTGCCAGCCTAGAGTGCTCAAACCCATCAACAAGTCCATCTGGGTACCTGGAGCTATGGAAGGTTGGAAGTCACCTGGCTGACTCCTAGTCAGAGATAGATGTGACAACTTTCATCATTCAGCACTGTAGCACTGTTCGAATGATGAAAGTTGTCACATCTATCTCTGACTAGGAGTCGGTCAGGTGACTTCCATGGGGTCACGTCAACTGTCATGAAATCTGAGCTCAGGATACCAGCTACCATGTCAAGGCATGGAAAGCTACAAAGTGTCACAAGACTCACTGACAAATGCCAGCTCCCTCCTCATCCTCCTCTCCAGCATATACGGAATATGTTGGAAGCCAAAAGGATAAGGGAGAGGGGATGAAGAGGAGAGGGCAGAGAGGGGAGAGAAAGGGAAGGAATTGGGGAACACAGGAAAGAGAGAAAGGAGGCTGGGCACCGGTTGTTCAGTCGCCGTACTCTCAAATTTCCTGTCATCCCTGGGAGTCAGAAGTAAGGATTTCTGAGAACTAGACTTGGGGTATTTCTTAGCTCTCAGTTTTCAGCTGGAGGAAACTGCCTGCCAGGGCAGTTGTCAGTTTTCCCAGTGTCTGATCTAATGACCAGGCTCCTGTTCAGACAGTGGCTTTCTCCTGTGGAAAAAATGCTGTCTGGGAAACCCCTGCCCTGACCTCTCCACTCCAGTGTGTTCATAAACAGTAACAAGTGGAAATCAAACTTCTACTCAACACTGGGCCTCCCACCAAACAGAAAAGAGGCTCCCACAAAAGGAAAACTCCATGGTGCCCACATTTGCTTCTTTTTCTTTTCAGATTAATTTTTATTTTTAATCATGTGTATGGGGGTATGGTATGTGCACATGAGTGCAGATGCCTGTAGAAGCCAGACAAAGGTGTCTGATTCCCTAGAGCTGGAATTACAGGTAGTTGTGAGGCACCCAATATGGGTGCTGGGAATTTTTTTTAAACTTTATTTATTATGTACACAGTATTCTGTCTGCATTTATGCCTGCAGGCCAGAAAAGGACACCATATCTCATTGCAGATGGTTATGAGCCACCATGTGGTTGCTGGGAATTGAACTCAGGACCTCTGGAAGTGGAGCGAGTGCTCTTAACTATTGAGCCATCTCTCCAGCCCTGGGTGCTGGAAATTGAACACAGTTCCTGTTATAGTTTAAGTAAAATGGCACTGTTCCCCAAGTGGCCTGTGGGCCACAAGGGGCAGCAGATCCCAGGCTGGTAGCCACATGGTGGGTGAGAGACCGAGATGGGGCAGCCAGTCCCACAAGGAGCCACAGCCATGGTGGATGAGAGACAGACAGATAGGCATGCCATGCAGAGTAAGGTTGGATATTTATTTAATGGGAGGAGAAAGAGGGAAAGGAGGGAAGGGGAGAAGAGAGAAGAGCAGAGAGGCAGAGAGAGAGAAAGAGAGAGAAAGGGGAAGGGGAGAGGAGAGGAGCCACAGGAGCAGCTACTTCTCTGGGAGAAAGACAGAAAAAGAAAGACTCACTGCAGGCAGGAAGGAAGATCTCCCTGCCTCAGTGAATGGGGAAGGGAGTGGGCAGGGCTTGTCTCTTAAAGGGACAGGACAGACTATTACATTCCATCTCTTTTTTATAATAAAAAGACAGGAAGTTAGGCACAACAGGTTAAAGGAATTGGGGTGGCGGATTCTCAAGACTGCTTCCTGCTTATTTGTGGGCATCGTCTTGGGGGGGGAAACCTGAGAAAGCTGGGTGCTGGTCACATCCTGGCATAGCTGGTCTGTTTGCTCCTGTCTGGTGTTTGTGGTATGAAAATGTCTGGTGTCTCTTACACCTGTTTAAGGTATTGGCAGAACAGAGGACACAGTTAAGTTTAGGGAAAAAAAAATTAGGACTAGGGAATTGAGAGGGGTGTATCTGACCTGTTTAAGGTGGATCCTTCAATTCAGCACCCTGGAACTCACAAGAATTTTTTGGGTTTGTGAAAACAAAAGTTTTAAACAGTAGCATATTTATATCAGAATGACTATGACAGATATTTTTGCAGAATAAAAAGTATTTTTAAGACTATGGAAGGCATCTTGAGAGAGAAATTTGATTTTCTTGTATTTGTCCTCACACCTTTATAACTTGTAGGTATACACCTTAATATAAATTTGTCTTTTACTGAAATTTGTTTGGTGAGGTTGTCCTTTTAAACTAACAAAACCTCTCAGCTGTCAAACTGCATCAGAGATCTTTGAGAAAGGACAAAATTTTACTTGAGTTATTGATTAGAAAACAACAGAGAATTTACTTGGTTGGCACCTAGAGCTATTCCTCAGGATCCTCCATAGTCTCTGAGGGTCATATTTGCAATTTGCTGTTTAGCGCAGGGCCTGCCTGGCTCCAAAAGATCCTGTGAGCTAAGAAATCTGTAGGAAGACAAGCCTACCTTGACCTGAGCAGCTCGGCTGTCAATTCCAGCAATTCTGACCATTGTCTGGTGATCTTCAGTTTAGAAGAAAGGCAGTTTTTCCCAGTGGTTAGCACGTGGCAGTTGAAGCAAATTTCAGATGGATGTTGTTTTGTGCCCATTTGTCTTCTGTTTTCTTTGGAGGAAATAGAGTGCTGCTGCTAGGAGCCAACCTGTCTCTTTTTGTTATGAAAGTTTTTAATAATTAATTATTTAAATGCAATATTCCCCAGATCTCTGAGCAGTTGAGGGCTGTTTACTGGGTACAGGTGAGTTATAACTACAGTATAGAATCTGCCTGGAGAGCTGGGTCTGAGCTTGACTGTACTGACTCTCGATTTAACAGGTAAGATTTACACTCGTAAAAATACAGAAAGAAGAAAAATTGCTTGCAATAGAAGGCTATTGGCAGAACTGACAATAGTAGAGAACAGCTTAATATATTTTAAATGAGGGTTGGATTAAATATAAAGTATTTTTTTTCTTTTTTTTAAATTTTATTTATTTATTATATACAGTGCTCTGCCTGCATGTATCCCTGCAGGCCAGAAGAGGGCACCAAATCTCATTGCAGATGGTTGTGAGCCACCATGTGGTTGTTGGGAATTGAACTTAGGACCTTTAGGAGAGCAGGCAGAGCTCTTAACCACTGAGCCATCTCTCCAGCCCCCATAAAGTATTTTTTTAAGAGATTTAAAAGTACAACAGTTTAAAACATGAGACTTATTGCTTTGTAGTCTGGAATGAGATACAATGAACAGACAATTATAACATTTAGCAGTGAACATAGGTGCATTTAAGTTACATGTGTGTACACACAGACACAGAGTGAACAGGAATTGGGTGAAGTGGATGCTCTTGGTGGGCCTTATCAAAGGCATGCCATTGCACAAAACGCACAGGTAACAGAGTCAGCAAGAGGAATTTGAAGACAAAAACATAAGTAATCTGGGGAACCAGGCAGGGCATACTTCAGTAAAGATGGTGGGACTTGGTCACCTGACCTAGCTCTCAGTTAAGATGGCAGTAAAGTCACCTGACCTCAGTTAAGATGGTGGTAAGGTCACCTGACTTCAGTCAAAATGGCAGCAGCCACATGTTGTATGAAAAAGAGACCTAAAGGCATGACCTCTTGCCGATGTCACAAGCCGCAGCAGGGAGCAAAGGCTGGAACTGGAAACAGCTGCCTCGTGGATCCGATCAGTCTTGTTGGCAGTGGTGGCAGGGACAGTCTGAGGCAAAGCTGAGCAGGCGGGACACCACCAGAGCATAGTTTGAGGGTCTATACCATAGCTAAAAACGTGAAAACCCGTGAAAAGCACTTCAGGGCTTATAGAAGAGTGTCCCCTCTTCACAGGCAGGGTGTTAAAGCCTGACTGGATTCGTTCTGGGCTTCTGGATTATGGTCCAATAGTAATGCTTTTCTGTGTAGAAACCTCCTGCCCTCACATTTACCCAAAGCACCTCTTTTTCTTTTCCTTTCTTTTTTTGTACCTATTTATTTAGTTTGTGTGTTTGTACACACAAACACACGCGCATACACACACGCACACTCATGCTAATGCTGTGGCATTGGGTGGAGATTAAGGGACAACTTGTAGGAGTTGGTTCTCTTCTTCCACCATGTGGAATTTAGGGACCTAACTCCAGTCATCAAGCTTGATGGCAAGCAACCAGCTAAGTATCTCACTACCCCCAAACTATTTCTTCTTGAGTACCCTACAGAGATGATGGACTAGGGTGGTGAATGGCATAGCTTTAAAGTACCACTTACTGGTGTGATCTTTATTTTTTCCTTAATAGCAATGAATTTAATGGGGGAGGGGTGGAGCGGGAACCACCTCACGGGTTATTTAGAGAGAAAACATGGCATCACATGCAAGGTTTGAGCACACTATCAGTGACAGAGAAAACTCACCCAATGTGCGGCAGTTATTTTGGTCACATTTTGTGAGAAAACTATACAATCTGAGGCTCTTGGGCAGCTATGTGTTTTCCACGTTGTATAATTTAAGACACACCAGTATGTCGTTAGTTTTCCCATTTGTTGCCTTTGTTAGTGTTTCTATTGCTGTGAAAAGACACCATGACCACAGCAACTCTTACAAAAGAAAACATTTAATTGGGGTGGCTCATTTACAGTTCAGAGGTTCAGTCCATTATTATCATGGCAGGGAGCATAGAGGTGTGCAGGCCGACACGGTGCTGGCAAAGAAGCTGAGACTCCTACATCTTGTAGGAAACAGGAAGTTATCTGAGACACTGGGTAGTATCCTGAGCACAGGAAACCTCAAAGCCCACCCCAACAGTGACACACTTCCTCCAACAAGGCCATACCCACTCCAATAAAGCCTAATAGTGCGACTCCCTATGCGCTTATGGGGGCCAATTACATTCAAACTATCACTGCATCTGTCAAATGGAGATAATGCTGACAAGTTCTGACCAGGCCTGTTATGAGGCTAAATTAACTATCTCCCTAAAACGGTTCCATAAACTTGTAAAGATTAGCTAGCCACTGGTGTAAGAGACTAATGGTATTAAGGCAGTACCAGAAGAATCGAGGAAAGGAAGAATAGCTGGAAAGATGCTGTCATAGGTGGAGTTGCTATTGCTGTGAGGAGACACCATGACCAAGGCAACTCTCATAAAAGAAAGCCTTTAACTGGGGACTTGCTTACAGTTTCTTAAGGTCGGTCCATTGTTATCATGGTGGGGAGCAGACAAACATAGCAGTGGAGCAGTGTTGAACATCCTGATACACAGTCAGCAGGCAGAGAGAGAGAGAGACTGGACCTGGCATGGGCTTTTGAAACTTCAAAGCCCACTCACAGTGACACACCTCCTCTAACAAGGCCACACCTCCTAGTCCTTTCCAAATAGTTCACCAACTAGAGACAAAGTGTGCAAATATATGAGCCAATGGGGGCTGGTTTCATTCAAGCCACCACAATGCTGCTGATTCCTTCTACTCCTAACTATACTTATTGGCCTCCATATTGGCTTTTGAAAAGTCCACCTCCCCAAACACAGCTATATCACTGGCTCTGGTCTGTGTCATAGGCAGCATGTTGATATCACTGCCCTCTTTATGGTGAAATACTCCCAACTCTCTGCTCAAGTTCTTGAGGTTGCTAGAGAAAACACTTGGCTCAAGAGCCCCTACTCCAGCCTAGGGGCAGTCCATGTGGGCCATCAGCGTGGAGAGGTGAGGCTGGAGGTGGCCACTATGCACAGCACACTTCTGTTCTGCCAGGAAGAGGCCCACTAAGACAGAGGGCTCTCTGGAGAGACAGACATTTTCCGTCCTACTGAAAACTGACCTTTGACCACACAAGAAAATGAATAAACACACACAAAAACTTTAGGTCATCATAATGGTCATTTGTTTTTTAAAACAGCAAAAGTCACAATGTGTATGTTGGAGTCAGAAATACTCTCTGTTCTTCCCTCTTAACTCCCCATTAATAATATGAGCTCAATGTTGGCATTTGTTGAACAGGGAAAATATTCTTTTGTTGATTGAATATTCCAATTTATACTTCCTGAGACCCCTGAGTTAAATGATGTGATGAATTAAAAACCAGCACCAAAAGAAAGAAAGAAAGAAAGAAAGAAAGAAAGAAAGAAAGAAAGAAAGAAAGAAAGAAAGAAAGAAAGAAAGATTCTTAGCTTCTACTAGCACAAGGTCAACTGGACTCACCAAAAACACTAAGTTGTATTAATAGCCTGTAGATTAAATGGGGTCTCTCCTTTCTCAGTGCCCACATATCCAATTAGGAGGTCTTTTGGTCTTCCAGTGACATGTGAATTCTAAGTGCCAAGCATAATCAGTCATGTCTGGATTCTTCCAAATCATCATGAAACAGATTAAGCAGAGGACTAAAGATCTCAGTTTTCTGTTATTACCTATATATTATCTATATCTATATATGTCTATATATTGTATATACACTACATTATATATACATCTATATATTATTATTCTATATATTATCTTAGTATTTCTATATTATATACCAGTAAATATTAATACTACAATCCTACCAGGAGTATGGGGATAAGAACTTACAACGTAGCTGGTCAGTGGTGGCACACTCCTTTAATCCCAGAACTTGGGAGGCGAAGATAGGCAGATCTCTGAGTTTGAGACCAGTCTGGTCTATACAGGGAGTTCCAGGACAGCCGGGGCTACACAGAGAAATTCTGCCTCAAAAACAATATAAAATAAAATAAAATAAAAACCTTCCAGTGGTCATAAAGAGTTAAAACCAGGAAGAAGGTGAAGAAGTGGGCACTTGACTTGACCAGAAAGCAAAGATGGAGTTTGATAGATAAAACAGGAGAAACCAGGATATGCTGGGAAGTGGAGCCATGTGGGTGAGGTACTCAAGCAGGTAAAGCAAAGATCAACAGGTAAAGTATACAATAATCAACAAGCACAGTATATTAATTATAATTCAGCTATGGCAAGTGTGTGTATTAAGTGCTTTTTATGGCTACACCTTCCCAGATTTGCCAGGTAAGATATTAAACTCTTAATTTAGAGCAGTAGCCTGTCTGGTACAAAGAGCAGGATGAACTCTGGGAGATGGTTTGACAGAATATTGACTATGATCAATGTTTCTTATACTAAACAATAGATTAATTGATAATTTTAAGATTGATTCCTGGACAATTGTGTTTGCTCAGTTCAAAGGCCAGACTAACAATCTTTTTCCAGATGATCCTTGCTGCAATTCACACAACTATGTTATAGCTAAAAATCCCTTAGAGGATTTTTTTTTTTTTTTTTTTTGGTTTTTCGAGACAGGGTTTCTCTGTGGCTTTGGAGCCTGTCCTGGAACTAGCTCTATAGACCAGGCTGGTCTCGAACTCACAGAGATCCGCCTGCCTCTGCCTCCCGAGTGCTGGGATTAAAGGCGTGTGCCACCCCTCTCCGGCCCCTTAGAGGATTTTATACTAAATTTTACAAATGGCTCTTATATGGTTAATAATAAAAAGAAATTGTGGAGCGTACCATGACTCCTTGAAAACAACTTATAAAAGTTGCAAACAGATCTGACATGATGGCACCAAGGTGACCTTTGCTAAGGCAAGGTAAAAAAGCCCTTGCAGTGAATTATAAAAAGACCCCACCTATATATATATTTGGGGGTCGAGGATGTGTTTGTGCTTTTTTCACAGAAAGAAAATACAGCTGGATGGACATCATGGCTGCAAACACCCCATAGAGGAGTTCAGAAACAATTGGAGAGGAATCCTTGATCCAGTCTTCCCTGCCCCCACGGAGAGGAGTGCCTGGTCGCAGGACCTGCTAAGCCTCTCTACACTGCAGGGAGTCCTTCTGCCTTCAGAGAGTCTAGACAAAGAGACCCCGCTGAGATTCTGCTCACCTTCCCTGATGCTGAGCTGCTTCCAGACCTGGGACACAGACACAGAAGCCCTGCTGAAATGACCTGACCATGGCGACTACAATTTTCTGCAGTTTGAATCCTGTTTGCTTCTGAGCTGAGATGCAGACTAAACATCTGACTGTTTTAATCTTTGGGACACAGAACTCATTTTGATTAAAATACTAACCCCTCTTCACTTAAGAAGGGGGCAGACTGGGGGTTTGACTGTTGCTCAGAGACTAGAGGTATTTAATAACAACAATGTCTGTCATTGTACTCTTACTGAAATTGACCTAATGATATTTGTAACTGCTAATAGATGTTGGGAAAAGTTTGACACAGCCTGTAAAATGTTTGGGTTTAATGCATATGTTAAAAATTTTAGATTTTGATCCCTTTGTGCTGCCTTAAAAGAGAAATGTTGTTTCTCTACTGATCACACTGGGATAGTTAGAGACAGTTTTGCTAGGGTCAGGAAAGGATTAGAGCACAGAAAAAAGCAGAGAGAGCAAGAGGAAGAATGGTTTCCCCTGGGTCACCACCCTCTTACCCTTCCCTTTTGGGACCCCCTTTTAGGACTTTTATTATTGATGGCTTTTGGACCTTGGGCCCTTAATAGGCTCACTAAGTTTATTTGCTAACAGGTGGACTCCCTGGCCTCCAAGCCCATTCAGGTCCATTATCACCGGCTTGATCTGGCTGACCGAGGGCTAGAAGAAGCCCCTTGAGAGCGAGTCTCCTATTGGAGCCACATAAAACCCGGAGATATGTGTGTCTGTCATGGTCAGACATGGGTACCAAAGGGGTGTTAGGCAGAGCACTGCAAGGAGACCATGCATTCTGTCTCTGGGTCTCCTGAGGAACAGGCCTGATTGCATAGAGGTTGATGTCCAGAGGTATTGATATAAAAACCTAGACCTTCTCCTCCCCAAAAAGACATCTGTAACTTTGAAAAGAAAATTCTTCCACAAGTTGGAAAGAATTTTCTCCCACCAATTAAACATGGGAGGATCGGGCCTCTGCCCCCCCCCCCACTGGTTAGTGCTCATCTATCAGATGACCTTTAACTCCCTCATTCTAATACTTAAAAGGGTGGACGTACAGGAAGCAAAGACATATATTTTGAGATCTGCATTTTGTTTACAGCCATCTTAAGTTCACAAGTAAGATATTCACCTTTTCAGGCAAGTTCCGGACCTAGGACATTAGCCTAGTGAGACCTGCAGGCACCAGGTTTTTAGAAAACATTAGCATTTTCCTTTGTTAGTCAACAATCACAGACCCTCAGTATTTACCTATCAGCTAGGGATGTCTCCAGGCCTAAATTCCAGCAGACCTGACACCCCTTCCCTCCCCCTAGCCCGTTTCTGAGAAATAATAAACTCGATGGTTTGGTCAGAAATCCTGTCTTGTCTTTGTTTTTCGTGTCTCTCGCCCCTCCATTCCTCTCCCCTAGGTTTATCAGGGACCACCATTGGCTTCCCGCTGGCCAGGATATTCTCTGACCTCCATATGCAAGCCACAGCAAGTACAGATACACACATGCACGCACGCCTGCACACACACACACACACACACACACACACACACACACTGCAATTAAGAAAAAAAATAGACTGCTCTTTAAAATAGTGACCAGGTGCGGTCTCTCTAGTAAACTGCTTCCGCAGGCCAGCAGGGGTGAGAGGTTAAATAGGAGCCACAAAAGCATGTTCTGGAAGAGTGTACAGTCAGCCTCAACGCTCTGAGGTCGAGCTATGTCTAAAGGTCAGAGCATTCTCGGCTGGGAAACAGCATTCCACAGAGATAAAACTCAGCCCTGGAGAATGAGAAAGAACTCTTAATCTTCTGATAAGCATGGCAAAGATGCAGATAGAGAAGATAAAAACGCATCTGTGCTGTTAAAACTCTCCTGCCCCAGGCAAGGATAAGATAAGATTGGAAAGCCCTGCGAGTGGGAGCGAGAGAGGGAGGACAGAAGACAGGAACAGAAAATTCAGGTAAGTGGTGCTCAGTATAATAAGCACTTGACTTTTCTTTGGAATTCAGTTGGGGGTGGCTGCTTGGTCTTTATCAGAGGAAAGATGTGACTTGGTTTTTCAAAGAATCCGTCTGTCCACTGTACTGAGGTAGCGAGCAATGAGGCCAGCATGAGGGTATGGCTACTGCTTATGTGGGAGACGAAGGCAAAGGAGGATGGTTGTGGTAGAAGTGGTAACAGTCAGCCCTCTGTGTCTGAGTCCTGCATCCGTCAACTAAACTCAGTGCAGAGCAAAGACTATTTTAACCTGAAGCCTGAGCTAGGGCTCTGAGGAAGTTGACATTCACTGCTCTGGACTCCGCCTCTCTACCCGGAAGAGCCTCTGGTCTCTCTCCGTGTGGCCGAGTCCAGGTTGGCCTTGTTCCGTGCACACTGAGCCATGGGTTCAGGTCTTCCTCTCCTAGAACCTGCCACAAAGGTCTGTACTGTGCCTGTCATTTTGTTGATTTGCCTCTGGCTGTTTGTAATGTGCTTCAGCTGTGTCTTCCTCTGATTCGCCTTTGTGGTATGGCAGTCAGTGAGCTGTGTGTGTCCCCTCTTATAGCAAGATCTATCCTTCTATGTGCTGTCGGAGAATTACTGTCTTGCTTCCACTTTGGATATGGTGCTCCTTTGAACAAATCTAGTAGGGCTGGCCTAGCCAGCATGAATTCTCTTACCTTATTTTGAAAGTTAGGGATTAGCATTCTAAAGGATGGTCTGGCTGAGTTTAGCATATAGACCTTAGGCCCAGGAAAGCCATTGGAAGGCCAACCAAAGAGGGACCCACCACCTGTCCCCATACAAGCCCATCCCTTCTCCTTTCCAAGCCATGTGTGCTAGCTGCTCATCGTTTATATAATCATTCACAGGTGGGCCTCAAATTGTTTGCTGCAGGCTTCCAGTCATATTTGAAAACTACAGCACATAGCACTTTAGGTTCTTTGCAGAAGGAGTCCTGAATGTAGTATCAGGGACAAGGTAACTGTAACTGTTAGAAAGCATGAGAGCCATTCAGATCACTCTTCAGTCTGGGTCTCACAGTCAGGGGTCCCAGGCGTATTCCACTGTCTTTTCAGTCCCATCAATGCAGACACCATATAACATCAACTTTCTCACCATGAGGCAGCATCACACACACTAGCTTGATGCCGTTGTCAAATGGGAGCCTCCTGTGGATTGTGAGCATGTGGGAGGGGGAGCAGACCAGGCAGTGAGGAGAAGAGAGCAGAAAACCTGGAGCACCTCAAACACTCCATTCTTCTCCCTTTCCCAGCCCTCAATAGCTCTGCTTTCTCCATGAATAACAGAATGAGCTGGAAAAATAAGTTGCTTAATTTGCATACCTAGGAGGCTGAAGAGTTAGAATGCAAGAAAAAAGTCTGACTTTATAAACCCATGCATGCTGTTTTTACTGGCTGCATTGTTACCTCTATGTGAACCTACTGTATAATTGATTCTTGCAGCAACCATTTAAAGTTTACTGGAAAAATGAATATGTAGAGCCATATAAATTTGGGGTTTCAGCAAGCCAGCAGGTGATCCTTTACACGGTCAACTACAAAGTGATTTTTAATGTTTCTAAAGAATGTAGATTTAATTTTGTCTTCATAAATGAAACAATAATTAAAAATTCTGACAACATTCTTTTGGTTGTTTAAAAACCATAGGTAGACATTCTGTATAAGCATCATTTATGTGTGCACAATGGCAAATATCTCTAGAGGAGAGTGCTATCAATTTAAACATCGTGTTGTCTCCACATGCGCTGGCCGTCTTCCAAAAGTGAAAAAAAATTTAAAAACTACTTTATCATTGTCAGCATTATCCTGTTTTTAAAATTCATTTCTGTGACTTATCATGGTCGGTGTGAGAGAGACCAATCTTCCCACTCCCCTTTTGATACTCTTATTAGTTACTTTTTCAGTACTGCCATAAAACCAACTCAACTTACAGAAAAAGAGTTTATTTTGGACGTATGGTTCCACAGCGTAAAATTCATGATGGCAGAATGACGGCCTGGTGAGTGGAGTTGGAAGCTGAGGACTCCTATCTTGAACTACAAACACAAAACAGAGTGTGAATTCAAAATGACTCAAAGTTTTAAACCCTTAAAACACTGTCCCAGTAAGGACATACCTCTTAAACCTCCCATAAGGGGAGACCCAGGAAGCAGCCTGGAAAGAAGTGAGTCGGCTCTGTGTAACAAGGGAGGGCTATCGTCTCCAGAATGGGAATATTTGGGTACCAAGAGTAGGAGATGGCCAATGTTTGGGTCTCACACTTTTTGATTTCTACTAGAGTGCTTAAATCTGGGATAGTGCCTACAAAGGGAAGAAAGTTACAGGGGGCAGGGTTTTGGAAAATAGGGAAAGAGAGGGAGTATGGAGAACCAGGTCTGGCTCCTATAAGGATTCATCCTCATTCCAGCCCATACCAGGCAGGTTTGCCCAGTTGTCTTCCATTAGAGCCTGGGCAGAAGCCCTATAGAGCTCTCTGCTCACCCACTATCCTCTATGCCCATTTGCATATGCCCTGAGTATCCTCTGCATGGGAGTCCTCCATGAAAGGCCCATGGGAGAGCTGAAGCCTCTGACTCTGCTGCCTATACCCTGCCCCCAGCACCATCTGCACCTTCCTGGAGACATGGCTGGACATGTACCCTGAGGATTTTTGCCAGTCCTCAGACCTGTCCATTCTGAACCAGCTGATGGCGTACTTGCTTCTGAATGTGCCCTGTTCAGATCTAGCAGTCCATGTCCATATGCTCCTGACCCAGCTGAAGGACAAAGAAGCCGGTGAATTGGAATCAAAGGGTAAGGAAGTCTCCAGTAAATGTCATCTCGTGAGGAGGTTTTGGGGGAATGCTCCAGATGCTGCTGTTTGCAGCTGTCTGTCACTGCACCCTGGCCAGGGCAGGTGTCCTTTTGTTTGAGATTCTCAGCAAACATCAGAATCCTTTGTATTTGGAGAGGCTGTAAAGAAGGTCTCGTTCTGAGCACGTTGTCTCCTCCTGTACCTCCATTGCTGCTTCCCCTCCTACAGATACCCACAGCAGCAGCACATCTGTCTCCATCCTTAGATCTAGGGAGTCAAACATCTGCTGACCCAGAGCTTGAAGTGTGTTAACCAGCAATGAAGACATCCATTCTGGAGCCAGAAGCAGACCAGAGTCAGAGAACACAAACATCATCAGAAGATTGTCTCACATTTCTGCTGTTGGAGCCAGATGTGGCAGCAAGTCATCACACCTGTTCGCAATGCAAGCTTCACACATTCCACCTTTGCTGCAGTGGGTCTCCCTCTACTCGGCTGTGTACACATCCACCATCGAGTATACAATGCACAATTTGAAGACAGGAAGTATGTTCTGAGTAGTTTCATTCTGCTAAAAAAAAAAAAAAGTCTGATCTATGACCACTTCCATAAAGGATTGCCCAGCTTTTCCACAGGTTTAGAAGATGGACAGGCAGTGATGGAGTCAAGACTGTGGGAATTAAGTATGGTTCCTGAGGGGATGCCTGGAAGTCACCTCACTGGCCACTATCTCTACATTGGGTCTGGCTCATGTGACCCTGGCTCTGCCACCCCTTTTCCTCCGCTGGCGGCCCATCTGACATCTGCTCTGCATATAGCTCTAGCCCTGTGGCACCCCCACAGCAGTCCCGCCACCACTGCTGGCCTTACTCTCTCCTAAAAAATCGTTCTTTCCTGATTCTTTTCAATATTCACTTTATTAAGTATTGATTTTAATAAATTGTTAGTGCTCATGTGTTTTTTACATTGTATAAATCAGTCATGAAGCCTACACACCAGGCTGTACAGGTTCTAGCAGTGTCCTCCTGTGGACTGAGCTCCAAGCAGACCACATGGGTCCTGTGGGAGGCTGCATACCTATCATCCCAGGAGGAAAAAGCCCCTGGCTCCACAATGACCACGTGAATGCTGAAAGAGACCCAAGGAATCCAGACAGTGGAGGCTTGCTGCGTGTCCTGAAGCAGTGGTCCTAATGGTTGGGGATACAAACTTTGTGGTCAAACAGGTTCTCCTGAACAGGAATTTCTGTCTCCTCTTGGGCTCCTTATCAGATAAACTGGGCAGCTGTCACCTCCCAGGTAATGAGAGATAAAATGCAATGGGCAGGGGGCTCCATCTACTCGGCTGTGTACACATCCACCATCGAGTATGCAATGCACAATTTGAAGACAGGAAGTATGTTCTGAGTAGTTTCATTCTGCTAAAAAAAAAAAAAAAAAAGTCTGATCTATGACCACTTCCATAAAGGATTGCCCAACTTTTCCACAGGTTTATAAGGTGGACAGGCAGTGATGGAGTCAAGACTGTGGGAATTAAGTATAGTTCCTGAGGGGATGCCCTAGAAGTCACCTCACTGCTGGCACTATATGCAGATGGCTCTCCTCAGGCTTGCCATTGGCCACTATCTTTACATTGGGTCTGGTTCATGTGACCCTGGCCAGTTAGGGGCAGTCAATATGGACAAAAGCTGTGTGTAATTTTAATAGTCGCTGTAAAAGCAATGTAATATACTCTAAAGAACTCCCCGTTGAGTCTAGGGCATGTGTTCTGCATA